>JASDQU011404882.1:48198-62019 GCA_032191745.1 Picea mariana | reverse complement strand
AAAAAAGGTGCCCCGGGGACTCAGGATGAAAAGAAGCCCAGGGACTGCTGTGATGTAGAGGACGGGATGTTGATCCCGTGGCTGAAGACGGATTGAAAAATGGACACTGTGGGCTCCTGGAATGGTGAGTGGAAGATTGGCAAAAAGGCCTATATATAGCTGTAGGGCCCACATTGCCACCTCATTTGTACCTGCTGCAATAGTGACTGGACGAGCAGTTTTCAGAGGATATTTGGAGATTCAGGGAGGATGAGGCATCCGATTGGTGATTAGAGAGCGTCAGGTTAGTGGTCTGATCATCCTGCATAGAAATATGATTTCATTTTTTGGGCAGGGGCTGTACGGGGGGGCGTACAGAGACATTTAAGAGATATGGGCCCCACATGTGCGGGCGATCGGGTAATAGGAACGCATATGTGCGCACCTATTCACCGGATATACGCGCACGAGGGCACGGTAGAGGGAATTTTAGGTGCGCGTTAAGGGCACGCCTGTGGGTTGAACAGGCGTGCACAAGTGCGTGTCTGTAGGTTGAATAGGCACGCATATGCGTGCGCCTGTATGGTGAACAGGTGCTCTTGGGTGCGCGCCTGTGAAGAAAATAGGTGCGCCCTGATGCGCACCTGCATCTATACATTTTTCTGACAATTCATCATATACCAATAAAACCACATCGATCCATCTTCATCATGTATCAATGAAAACTCATCGATCCATCTTCATCTATGCATTATCATCAAGGACAATACATATTATATTACATAAATCATCAATCAATCAATCCTTTGACATCAATCAATCACTTGACATCAATCAATCAAACCATTGGCATCAATGACAACATGATCCAACATATAGTTCATCTACCAACTTCCTCCATTAACTACAATTCTAGAAAAATGGGCAATCTAGATTTTTCTTCATTACTAAATTGGCAAGGGAAATTTCCTCATTGATTCCCTCTCATGGCATCATGACCTATATAGGCAACCCCCCCTCAACAGTTGTCCAACATTTTCCTTTTTACATTAGTAGCATAAATATTTACACTACCCTTTTAGAAAAATATAGTTATATTTACAATATGGGGGAAATAGGGGTATTAAAACATACCACATGATCCTTTTGACTACCAAGACCTTTCTTGCATGCATCAATGCACACAAAAAATCATCATTTGAAAACTCTCTTCACACTTGGAAGTCCATTCAAATTTCACTCCCTTCTTTTGCAAAGAAGTTATTGGACTTGCAATCTTTGAAAATCCCTTTATGAATCTTCGGTAATAACCAGAAAGACCCATGAATGATCTGACCTCTGTCACATTCTTTGGCGTTGGCCATCCTCTAATTGCCTCTATATTTCTAGGATCAAATTCTATCCTTGCTGCTGATATTATATGCCCCAAGCAATGAATCTTCTTTTAGTAAAAGATGCACTTACTTATCTTGGCATACAATATGTGCTCTCTTAAAACTTGCAACACCATTCTTAATTTTTTCTCATGATCCTCTTCTAATTTAGAATAGACAAATATACCATCTAAGAACACAATCACAAACTTTTCCAGGTATTCCCTGAACACTCCATTCATCAGACACATAAAAATTGTTGGGGCATTTGATAGCCCAAATGGAACTACCATGAATTCATAATTCCCATATCTTGTTCTTAATGTTGTCTTGCTAATTCCTTCTTCCTTTATCCTTACTTGATGATATCCTGATATCAAGTCAATCTTTGAAAAGATTCTTCCACCTTTCAGTTGATCAAACAAATCATCAATTCTAGGAAAATGATACTTATTCTTTATGGTAACCTTATTAAGTTGCTTGAAATCAATACACATATTTAAGGTTCCATCCTTCTTCTTTACAAATCAATACACAACCTTAAGGTGACACACTTGGGCATATATACCCCTTTTTTAACAACTCTTCAATCTGCATCTGTAACTCCTTCAATTCTGGTGTACCCATTCTGTATGGTGTCTTAGACACTGGGGAAACTCTTGGTACCAAATCGATAGAGAAGTCAATGTCTCTCTTTGGTGGAAATCCTGGAATTTCTCTAAAAACATCTTCAAAATCCCTCAAGACCGGATGGTATTCAATGCTTTCCACTTTATCTTTGTTCTCCTCCTCTATATGGGCTTCAAACATTTGACATTCTTTCCTGAAGCTCTTCTTCAACTGCATAGTTTAAATCTCTCTAAAAGATACATCTCTTGGAATGCCTTGATCTTTCCGTGATACCCTTCCTCATCAAGACATGTGATTGTCTTGTGGTAACAGTCTAGAATGATATGATGTTTCTCCAACCAATCCATGCCAATTGTACAGTCATATGAACCCAACGGTATGATGTTTACATCTACCTTTGTGCTAAGCCCATTCATGTCTATCGAGAAATCTTTAACCAACTCATTGATTTTCCTCTTAGCCCCTGTGGCTACCTGAACTAACCAAGATTTCTTATGCTTAATTATTTGCAAGTGAAATGTTTCAAAAATGTTAGCATTTATGTAACTATGGCTAGCTCCATAATCAATTAAAATTGCTATGGAATGGTTATCAATCTTACCTTCTGCTTCGATCATGGGGGATTGATATTCTGCTTGCTTGTTGTCCAAGGCTGCATAAATCCTTGGCATGCTTCCTCCCATGTATCCCACTGTTCCAGCCTCCTGAATATTGTGGAAAATCTTCATTCTTTCTCTTTTATGAGGGCAGTCCCTATATAAGTTATTTCCCTCACATTCCCAACATTGAACATGTTTTTTCCTTGGCCTTTTCCCAAATGAATCTACGTTCTTTTTCTCATTTTGGGCTTCTTGGCCTTGCTGATTTTCTTGGGAGTTATTTCTAAAAAAGGGTGTCTTAAAACCTTTCTTCTTTCGATCCTTTTCCCCTTTCATATTTTCATTCCAAGCCTTTTGAAAAACTGGCCTTCCTTTGCTTTACTCATAAAGGTGCCTTGCTATCCTTATGGTTTCCTCCAAGGTCTTGGGATTATCATATTGTATATTGTCACTATAGAAGGAGGGTAACACACTTATAAACCTTTGTATTTTAACCTTATCATCCTTGATGAAGTCAACATACTTCAATAATTCAAAGAACTGCTTCTCATATTCCTCCATTGTCATGGTTCCCAACTTGAGTTCAAAGAACTTTTTCATCTTTCTCTCATAGTAATGTTTGGAAAAATATTTTTTTGGAAATATCCTTTGAACTGCCTCCATGAGATCCTTTTCTCATCTAGGTTCTTGGCTTACTTAAGTTGATCCCACCACATGGCTTCCTTTCCTTGTAGATAGTAGGTGGCAATTCTAGCTTCTACTCGGGATGGGTAATCATGCAGCTAGAAATATTTCTTCATTTTCAACAGTCAGGCCTCTACCTCTTCGCCTTTCCTATGCTCACCATTGAAAGTAGGTGGCTTGATTTTCCTGAGTTCACCTTGCAATCAGTCTGCCTCAGGCCTTCTTCTTTTCCTCTGAATAGGAGTCACACTTGGGCTGCTCCCTATCCCTGAGCTTGCATGAGTTCTTCTAGTGGACTGCCTTGGAGAATGATGGCGCCTGCTCATGCTTCTTGAATGCCTATCATTTCCATGATCATCCCTTTTGTTATGGGACCTTGATGTCGATACTTGTCTAGCACTAGTTGCTTGCTTGGTGCCATAATCCTTGTGGAATTTCTTATGCAACATATTTAAGCTCTGAAGTATCTCTTCTTGAGCCTTCATAATCATTTCATTATCATCCCTATAGCTCTGGACTTCCCTATGCAGACTTCTCATAGTGACAATATCTTTCCTATCTCTTCTTCCATTTGACTTTGTGTCAACATTCCCCATGTTGATATGCAGAACTTCGAATTATTCCCTAGGGATGTAAGATCCTTTATCATCTTCCTTAACTCTAGTCCTCATATAAGAACTAAAGTTTCTTTCTATACCTATAATTCTGCAAGAAATGTGCATATAATAATTATTGTTAGAAATATGCATAGCATAAAACGTTTCATCATATAGGATACATGTTATTTCTTCATCAATTTACGAAGGATAAATTTTATCATTTCACACTATGATTCCTTGGATGCATTCCTCTATGAAATATCTTTCCAACGACTGAAACCTTTCCCAAAATCGAGCTCTGGTTTGAAAGTTATATCCTTCCGATTTTTTTCGGGGCGTCTTTGGCCAATGGCCATCTCCTTTGCCACGTGGCATCCACATAGCTTCACCTCTCTCACTTCATATGACATGGCATGGTCACGACTTATATTTTCATCCCCTAATGATGACATGGTTGTTTTTTTCATGGAATATCTCCCAGTCTTCGCGAATATCAGGCCTTTGGCCCTCCATCGTTATGGTATAGGTCTACAACATCCCCAGAGACCCGAAGTCCCAAAGCCTCCTTTGGCTCCAAAATATATGGTGGGGATCGATCCACCCTTATATAAAATGGTTGATATTTGTCCTCACCTAACAGAAGGTTTAGACTTGGCAAGGGTCCTACACTAAATTCAGACTCCTCGATTGTTTTCATCAATGGTCACGACTTAATCAATCTTTGAGATCTATAGTCTACACGTTCCAACATGACCACTTGTTAAGTCCTTCCTCATTATGTGTATAGATCCTATGTCGACACGTAGCCAAGATATCTGATGGTCCTGATTAAAGCGCATGACCTCCTGATAATTAACGCCCTTACAACTTCAAATTATGCTTTCTCTCTCCTCCGTTGATCTATGTCCTCGATGGACGGTTTGATCTCCACTTCCCACAACTCCAGTGATTCCTGGTCACCTCCAATCCTTGATGATCGAGGACTCTGGCTTAATCATTAGTTGTGATGGATGGTTGAGGTTGTTCTTTACTTCACAATCTATCGAAGTTGGACACTTCAACGAGGGAAATTTCGACGTTTCAACGCTTCGATGTTTAACACATCCTCCTATATCTTCGAATATCCTGGAGTCCCGAAGTTACGAATTTTCAGAATTCCTCGCCACGTACTCTGGCCTTCGACGCTTCAGAATTTAATGCATCTTCCTATATCTTTGAATCTCTTAGAGTCCCAAAGTTTTGTAGTTCTAAAGTTCCAGAATTCCTCGGCACGTACTCTGGCCTTCAATACTTCAGCGTTTAACGCATCTTCCTATATCTTTGAATCTCCCAGAGTCCCAGAGTTCCAAAATTTCAAAGTTTTGTAATTCCTTTCCACGTACTCCGGCCTTTAGTGCTATGGTGTTTAATGCATCTTCTTATATCTTCAAATCTCCCAGAGTACTAGAGTTTCGAAGTTCCATAATTCCTTGCCACGTACTCTGGCCTTCGTCCTTTGATGCTTCAATATGGTTTCACAGCTTGAATCGTACATCTCCCAAAGAAAGAATTTGTTGGAGTACTTACGTTGTCATCCCGCTAGTTGATCGAACCGTTGAGAAAATATCCCAACAGATCCTCGATCTACAGTCCACATAGGTCCCGAGTTCTTCCCCACAATCTAACGATCGACGGGATTTCGCCGCTCTGGGATTTAAGGACTTCACGTCCCTTACAGTCTTTAACCCATTTAAGTTCCGAAGGTTTACCTACCAGAAAGGTCATAAAGTAGGGATGACTACTTCTTGTCGGTTGATGGTACGACTTACTCTATCCTTCGACTATACTCGATCTAACGGTCGAGAAGGGTCCCGAAGATCCTTATATCTATGGCCCACATTCCTTTGCAACTTCGGCATTTCGAGATTCTAGTCGTTTAACACCTTTTTACTCTCGAAGTGGGTCAACGTTGAATTTGACCGTAGCGTATATCCAACGGTCAAGAAGGATTCTGAAGATCCTTAGATATACAACTCGCATTACTTCGTGGCTTCGACATTCAAGGATTTCAATCGTTTAACACCTTTTTACTCCAGAAGTGGGTCAATGCTGAATTTGACCATAACGTATATCCAATAGTCAGGAAATATCCTGAAATTTCTTAGATCAACGACTCACATTACTTCACGATCGAAAATTTGGTTAAGGTTTAACAATAAGGTGGATCCCACGATAGTGGATAAGAAACCGCCAGTTTCCAGTCAAACTCTCTGGTAATCGTGTCAGCAGGTTTCCTTTGACAGGACTAGAGTGTTGTGAAGTTCTAACATCCCAGAGCTCTAGACCTCCAAAGTCCAAGAGCTCAGAAGGATTAGCTCCCTTTAAGCATAGTGTAGGGTTCCAGGACCCTGGTCATATGGAACTTTGAAAATCCCCATAGGGATACACTCTTAAATATTATCCAAGATTTGGGTTAAGTCTATGGACTCAAGCTTGAGTTCACTTGGACAGAAAAATGGTTTGAAGGAAGCAACTTTCTTCTACAAAGCACACAATCTATAACAGGGAAAAGGTAATTTCGAGGGATCGATAGGACCTGGACAGTGCCATAGAGTCTGTCCCGAATCTATATTTTCAAAATATATTCTTGAGAAATACCTTTCACAACCCCTGATTTAATCCTGGTCATTGATCCCATCAACCTTTCAAATGGTTGAATCCTTAGGATTTTTTTTTCAAATTTATCATGATGAATCTTGGTCGTCAATCATGAGATCAAACATGATCTCAGTCGTTGATTCTCCAAATTTCCTATAACTCTACAAGACGCTATTAAACTCGAATTGTGACCATTCTAGGTTGAATTTCGATCTGCAGCTTCACCACTCTACTCCATTAACCCTCTCAAACCATATGAAGTCATTAAAACTCAGATTTCACTCACAGAATTAGGGATTTCTCTCTAAAATCTCCATTTTTCCCCAAATCGGTCACAGACAAAATATGCAATAACAAATTTCATGAATTCCCAACAAACTCGGCCCATACAAGCCCGGTGTTTGAACTAGAAGCTATGATACCATAATGTAACATCCCCCAACCCATTAGAGTGACATTACGATGCAAAATACTCTTAAAAATGAAATTTCTTCTAACTAAATTAATTCATTTACAGTTAGTCGATTTTATGTAGCTTACAACTACGAATTAAAAGAAATTTAGCTACTATCTACCACCACAAAATAGATGCATCTACCACATGTTAATAATCAACATGAAATGCAGCTAAACAACTCAGTACAACAACATATAAATCACTTCCAAATATACAGAGTTCATGCACAACAATTAAACACATAATTTAACATAACAACAAGATAAAACACTTATCTTTTCACGACAGTTGTGCAACCAACTGCTTGGGATAGACGTTCCACCCAACCATAGTCTGATTGTTCCAAATCTCAACATCCTTTCACCCCCGAGTTGAGGCTATTAATCCACAAAATAGGGTGGTCTCTCACATTCCATTCACAGCTCATAAAACTCTCAAACCAACTGATATTTTCCTATAGCTACCCCAATTTTCCACTAGCTCTCTTCCTCTTGACCTATCCAACCCAAGGAATGTACCCTTTCGCTGATCTCAATCCCTTAGGTGTCCCATTCATTTATCAGGGTCTCTCTGACACAGACAAATAGGAACGTCTCAGTTGGGAAATCAAGGGAAAACTGCTGCTAGGAAAACTATCAACAAACCAACAACAACCACTTGTTGTTTCAATGCAACTCACCCAGGAGTTCACTCTTCATTCCTGACAACCTAGATCTTAAGTTTTCCAGCTCCAATTCTCTCTAATTACACTCCATCTTTCTCTAGAATTTTCCCTCCATGGTTACATCCACTTCAAGCTCTATTTATTGCTGTCTACTTACCTCCCATGCACAAAATTGACTCACTCCCCACTTTGTTGTCCCAACCCATACAAATTTCCTCCCTTTGGCTTGCCTTTATTGACTCACACTCTTCCCCAAGATGATTGTACTCAACCCCCATGTGCCCAATAACTTTGGGATGTGACCACTCACACACACCCTCTTACATGTACTCAATGATTGGATTTGGGAACACTCAATCAGAAATGGGAAGATTCATATACAAATAGAAGATTTAGGAAAATGGGTTAAATTAATATACATGGGTATTTACCTCTTGGACCCCTCTTGGCCACTATCCTAGACACTCTCCCCTCTTGTGGATTAATTCAACCCCCATCTCTTGTCCATGTCCCCTTAGAAGATGGAATCACATTTTTATTAATGAAACGAGGAAACACAATTTGCATATTACATTTCTTGGCCATAGCCACTTATTATATCTACATAAGCATTAATTAAACTGGGGATTAAAGTGGGGATGTTACACTTGTTAGCTACATGTATGATGAATATATATGTATTGTTTCTTATGAGAAGTATGACAGTTCCTAAGTATTCCTATAAGTTAAACTATGTGGTATGATTAGAAGATACCAAGGTATGGTATGATTCGTCGAGTGTGCAATGAAGCAATCCATGTGCATAAAAGTGATAGAATATGCATGTAGTATTGTATTGATTGCGCGTGCAATAATACTTCGTGCATAGAAGAGTTGTGCGCACAACAATGTGTGTGTGTGTGTGTGTATGTACTGAAGGGATAAAGCACACAGAGGATTCATGACATTTATTTCGCTTCTATAATTGTATAAAAAAATGTACTCGTAGAGTGAAGCTCAACGTGAGTCCAGGTGCAATACCTTAGGGTTATACACAATTAATCTAGTCTACTTGTAACAAGGAGAATTATAAGTAGGTTCTTTGCTCTAGGAATTTTAAAGTAGCATTGTCCAGTGGTGAGTTTGGGCCACTACAAAGAATATCCTAGAGGCATGAGTCAAGTTTGTGTGACGTGGATCAACTTGGGAGGCCAGGGACACTACATTCTAGTATCAGAGAAATTGGTTCAACACCGCACTTGTATGGGCCAGAGATTAGCATGAAATAGTCGTGCACGCTAAGTATTGGTTTTGCACAATACAAAGTTTATTGTGCACGTAAAGCTATTGTGCGCACTGCAGGACTGTGATTCATGCAAAAATAGTGACGTGTGAGTGTGCACACTAGAGTTTGGATGTTAAAAATCATCCAAGGGAAAAATAAAGGAAAGGATCTTGACAAATTGTGCATATCTTTCATAAAATTGACGTATTAATTAGTCTAACAAATCTTGCTGACTGTAATTTTTGCAGAATTAACAACAATTAGTTCAGAGCGGGATCAACGTAGAGATTAAAATCATGACAGGTGCGCAAAGAACCTATAGTCAGGATGAGGAAATTGAAAGGTTGTACACTAGTATGGGTGTTGAAGCTACATAATCCAATGGGCATAGGGAAGGATTAGAGGAGAGCATGAACTTGGTAGAGACCACAAAAAGTTTTCAAACGGACGTCCAAAGCTATAAAGTGGATAATGATAGGATTATGAAATCCAAGGAGAAGCAAGATGGTCTCAACACCAAGTTTCTACAAAACTTGGAAATAATTGAGAAAAATATCGATAAGAAGACTGAATCAACTAAATCAGAAAGAAATAGGTCTCATGATGAGGGTAGAAATTCAAGAAGTGTTGACAGAAACCTCCATCACTTTCCAAGAAATTCAACCAGGAGAGTGTGCAATATTTCGAGTCCATCTCCTATCGGAAAGCATGAGAAGGACTGGGGTGGACGAGATACAGGGGGGAATGAATAATATCATAAGAAGGATGAGGATGTAGAATCTTGGTTGTTGGGTATGAGGAAATATTTCCAGCTCCATGATTACTCCTCATAGGAAGAAGGGTGAATTCTCATTTATCAACTCAAGGGAAAAGAATCAATGTGGTGGGATCAGTATGTGCAAGTGCAACACATTGATGAGAACAAGGTTACTTGGAGGTAATTCAAGCAATGTTTTGAAAAGAATTATTTAACCAAGCGCTACTATGATAGGAAAATGAAGGAATTCTTCGAACTCAAGCTTGGGAGCATGACCATAGATGACCACGAAAGGAGATTTTTAGAGCTACTGAAATATGTGTCTTTTATCAAGGATGAACAGAAGATTCAAAGGTACCTTAGTGGGATGCCATCATTTATTAGCGATAAGATAAATATCATTATCCCGAGACATTGGAAGAAACTATAAGGAGAGAAAAATGTCTCTATGATCAGTAGAAAGGAAGATCGACCTTCTAAAAGTCCTGGGAAGACAAAATGAAAAGTAAGTTGGAACATAGGAATAAGGGGACTAAGCCACCATTTTTCATAAATATTGTACAAGGACAAACAATTTCCAAGGAGCCCAGAATGACTGAGACAATGGAAACTAGGCCAAGGCAACAACCAATGAAGTGTTGGGGTTGTGACATAAATCATATGTTTAGAGATTTCCCTCAAAGAGGTCAAAAAGAGAGGAATGTGCATAGTGCATGACAATGTGTGATAGTCAAATACAATGGTAGAAGTGTACCTAGAATTTATGCAGCCTTGGATAACAAGAAAGCTAAGTTTCAGTCACACATGATTGAGGTGGAAGGTAAGATTAATGACCAACCCATTTCTATTTTAATTAACTCAGGAGCTAGTCATAGTTATCTAGATCCTAAAATGGTGGAAAGATCCTAATTGTCGAGAAGTAAGATTGGAAAACCTTGGTTGGTGTAGTTAGTTACAAGGGAAAAAAGGAAAATTAATGATATGGTCAAGGCATGTCCAATGGAAATGAATGGACTGCACACAAAAGTTGATTTGAATATCATACCTTTGGGCTCGTATGATTGCCTCATTGGTATGGATTGGTTGGACCAACATCATGTTTTTCTAGACTATTATAATAATAAGGAATTACTTCCTTGGATGAGAAAGGAAAATTGAGAACATTTGAAGGCATTCCAAGAGTTGTGACTATTAGAGAAATTTCAGCCTTACAATTGAAGAAAAGTTACAGGAAAGGATTTCAAGTAATTGTAGTGCACATGGATGAGGCACTCGTGGATAAAGTGCCAAGTGTTGAAGACGGTGCAATACTAAAGGAATTAGAGGATGTATTTAAGGAAATACCGGGGTTTCCACCGAAAAGAGATATCGACTTCTCTACAAATCTGATGTTGAGAGCATCTCCAGTATCCAAGACTCCTTATAGGATGAGTATGCCATAATTGAAGGAGTTGCAGATGCAACTTGAAGAGCTTTTGAATAAGAGGTATATACACCCAAGTTTGTCACCTTGAGGTGCCCCGATATTGTCTGTGAAGAAGAAAGATGGTATGCTGAGACTTTGTATCGAGTTCAATCAGTTGAACAAAGTGACAGTAAAGAACAAGTATCCTTTTCCAAGGATAGATGACTTCTTCGATTAGCTACGAGGCACACATATATTTTCAAACATTGATCTCAGATTCAGATATCACCAGGTAAGAATTAAGGAACAAGACATTAGCAATATTTCCTTCAGAACAAGGTATGCCCATTGCGAGTTTACAATGGTGCCATTTGGGTTTTCAAATGCACCAGTTGTCTTCAAGTGTTTAATGAATGGAATTTTCAGAAGTTATTTAGATAAGTTTTTCATTGTATTTATGGATGACATAATTATTTACTCAAAATATGAAGAAGAGCACGAACAACACTCGAGGATGGTGTGGCAGGTATTGAGGGAGCATCATATTTATGCAAAGTTGAGCAAGTGTTCATTTTAGCAGAGGAAAATTCATTACTTGGGTCATATCATTTTAGAGGAAGGAATAGATGTGGACCCAACCAAGATAAAAGCCATTGAGGAATGGACACCACCAAGAAATGTCACATAAGTGATATCCTTTATGGGACTAACAAGGTACTACAGAAGGTTTATTGAAGGATTCTTAGAGATTATGCATCCAATCACATCCCTACAGAATAAAGGTGTGTGATTTGAGTGGACTTTGGATTATGAAAGGAGTCTTCAACACTTGAAGAGTTTGTTGACAAGTGTGCCAATTTTGAGAATTGTTGATCCTGATGCATACTTTGTTGTGTGCACAAATGCATACAAGGAAGGATTCGGTGTAGTCCTGAGTCAGAATGGACATGTGGTATGCTACGAATCAAGGAATTCGAAAGAGCATGAAAGTCTCTATGTCACTCTCGATTTAGAATTGGCATCTATAGTGCATGCCTTCAAGATGTGGAAACATTATCTCATGGGTAAAATATTTGAACTGAGAATAGACCATTGTGGTTTGAAATATTTGTTTGGACAACCAAGTTTAAATTCTAGACAAAGCAGGTGGCTAGAGTTGCTCAGTGAGTACCAATTCAACATAAAGCATATCAGAGGAAAAGAGAACAAGGTGGTTGATGCACTCAATAGGAGGGCATATGCGATGCATGCTACAACCATTAGCATGTACCAGACAGATTTGTGCGACAAAATTTAAGAAGTTTCTGAATCATATATGCGCTATGTGGACATAAAGGTGAACTTACAACATGGTATGTTGCAATAGAATTGGGAAGGTTATGAGCTAAGAGCGGATGGGATCGTCATGTATAGATGCAAATTCTATGTGCCAAATGATCAAGAGTTGAAAAGACTAATATTGTCAGAGATGCATAAGGTTCATTATGCTGGACATCCAGGTTACCAAAAGACAATTTTCATAGTCAAGAAGAAATACTATTGTCCAGGTATGAAAAGGGAAGTTTTTTATTTTATCGCTAGATGTATCGAATGTCAGAAGGTCAAGGTTGAGCACATACATCCAACTGGTTTACTTCAACCATTTCCCATCCCTGAGTGGAAGTGAGAAGTTATACCGATGGATTTTATAACTAAGTTTCCTAGGACTGTCAAGCAAAATAATTCTATCATGGTGGTGGTGGAAAACCTTACTAAAGCTGCCCATTTTGTTCTAGTGAAAGGAATCGAACACTGTTGAGATATACATGCGAGGAATTTCTAAATTTCATGGTATGCCTAAGGTAATTGTCTATGAAAGAGATCCCAATTTCACTTCAAAATTTTGGAAGGGATTATTAAAAGGAATTGGAACAAGTCTGAACTTTATCACAACCTATCACCCAGAATCAGATAGAAAAACAGAGGGTAAATCAGGTAATAAAAGATATGATAAGGATGCATGTGATGGATAAGCCATCAAAATGGGAAGACTACTTGAATTTGGTAGAGTTTTCTTACAACGATGGTTATCAAGCATCTTTAAAGATGATTCCATTTGAAGCACTGTATGGTAGAATGTGAAACACACCACTGAGTTGGGATAACCCAACATACCACGCAGTAGTTGGGCCATATCTACTCTGAGAAATGGAAGGGAATATGGTAAAACTAAAGAAAAATTTAAAGCATCACAAGACAGACATAAAACTTGCGTAGATAAAGGCCAAAATTTTAGAGAATTTAAAGTGGGTGACCATGTGTTCCTAAAAGTAAAAGCAAGACAAAGTTACCTAAAGTTGGGGAATTATTCTAAGTTGGCAGCACGATATTGTGGGTCATTTGAAATCTTGGAGAGTATCAGTCTTGTCACATATATGCTTGCATTGCCTGCATCCTTGAGTATTCATAATGTATTCAATTTTTCTTTGCATAGTGTGATTTAGGTGGAGCAAGAGGGCGACTTCCGAGTTCAACCAGTGTGCATATTGGATCGAAAAGTCAAGATGCTCTGGAATCACATAGTAGCATTGGTAAATATCTAATGGACCTATTACGATCCTAAGGATGCAACCTGGGAACATGAGGATGCTATGCGAGCATCATATCTACATCTCTTTGAAGACTTTTGAAAGTTTTGAGCATGCATGTGTTTGTAATGCACCGAGGATAGTGTATAAATAAGGGAGAGGGGAATGTAATACCCCTAGATTGAATCCCAACTATATATATATAT
>JASDQU011404882.1:20515-48089 GCA_032191745.1 Picea mariana | reverse complement strand
GGATGTGCATCAAAGAAAGAAAGCACAAATTTTATAGTGTAGAGGGAAATTGTGAAATTATGTGAGGATGGCCCATCAAAAAGAAGAGTTCGCACATCCTAGAGTCTTCTTCACATCATATTAAGCACACAATTTTGAGGCCACAGAGCCTTTGTATATATGTTTATGTTCTAAGGCTGGTGAGCCTAGATGCAGAAGGTCAGTGCGCCTGTATTGTAAATGTAATCACCCTCAGGATTGTTAATATAATCACATCACTACGCACAATATCAACTCATTCAAAAAAGAGACGGGGGCTAAACTCCATGGAAAAGGAAAAAGGGGAAGCATAAGTCAAGAGAATATTTTATTAATATTTTTGAAAGTTTAATTTATGGATATGTATTTATCCTAAGTTACCGAGGGTAGGGAACGAGTCACCAAGAGGATAAAGCTACTGAAGGTGACAAGTGTTGAGTTGAAGGAATGCAATATACATTGATGGCCTTAGTGTAAATCAAGGGAGAATCACTCATTGTGAAATCGTTCAGACAGACTCTCCTCTATGAAGAAGTATGTATTTTTGTTGTAACTTATTGTCATTTTTGCTTAACTCTATGCTTGCGTAGGCTTGTTTACTATTAAAGAGGCAGGTTGTCAAGCTCATGAGAATTCTATCCATGGAAGAGCTTTGTTGTCTAAGAGGCGGGTTTCTAGACCCGTGAGCATTCTCTCCAGGTGAGAGTTTGCTGAGAACTGTTCCCTGATACGTTGGACATTATATACAAGGATTTGATACTTCTTGCCTAGCCTGTTGTTGAATCGCTGGAATGGAAGTGAGGAAGTTGAAGGATTGTTGAGTAGATAATGGGCACACTTCCTAGGGTGGGACAGGCATGTGGGGAATGAGGGACTGTAGGCTAGTCGCAATAGTCGACACCTTGGACCAAGTATTTTGTTGAATATCAGACCATAGTCTGGAGATAGGAACCCTTTTTCCTATGGAGTTTAAGCCTAGCTTGGGGGTGACATGTCGTTGAAATATTATGAGCAATAGAGTCTATGGCTGGGAGGAACGTCTAAGTTCTGCACACATTTGGTGATTTTTCATAAAAGATAAGTGTCCTTCACAGGCTTGTTTAATTATTGTGTTCTCTAATGTTATATTTTAAATGGGTTTATCTTCTGTATGAATTTACATTTTCATATTGTGGTTAACCTTGTGCAATGTTACTTCTTATATATATATATATATATTACTTCTTATTCTTGTATGTTGCGTCACATGTGAGCATGATGGTTATAAGTGTTTCTTGTTAGCCACATGTATGATGAATATATATGTATTGTTGATCGTGGGAAGTATGACAATTCCTAAGTATTCCTATAAATTAAACTTTGTGGTATGAATAGAAGATACCAAGGCGTGGTATGATTCGTCGAGTGTGCAATGAAGCAATCTATGCACACAAAGTGATAGAATCTATGTGTAGTATTGGATTGATTATGCATGTAGTAATACTTCACGTGCATAAGTGTTACACACAAAACAATATATGTGTGTGTGTGTGTGTGTGTGTTGAAGGGATAAAGCGCACAAAGGATTCATGACATTTATTCCGCTTCTATAATTGTTGTATAAAAACAAATGTACTCATAGAGTGAATCTCAACACGAGTCTGGGTGCTATACCTTAGGGTTGTGTGCAGTTAATTCAATCTACTTGTAATAGGGATCATTATACATAGGTTCCACGCACTAACAATTTTGAAGTAGCATTTTATAGTAGTGATTTTGGGCCACTACAAAGAATATCTTAGAGACAGAAGTCGAGTTTGTGTGACGTGGATTAGCCTATGAGGCTGGGGATGTTACAAGATATTTATGCACTTAGGAGTTAGTTAAGATCAACTTGGTCTAATGTGTCGTTAGTCAAAAGTGTGTTTCTTTAGTATGCATTTATAGTTAGGAAATACGACGGTCATGATATGTTCTCGACATAGAGTGATCCAACGGCTCATATTATCCTCGATCTTAACAGCTACATTGATCCATGGCTTAGAACCCAATTGGTCCATGATATTTATTTAAAGAACATGGAGGGTCATTTTTCAATGATCGATTGTGAGAAACTCTCTTGTAAATATCTTTGTAATCTTTTTATTTTGCATTGATAAATTGCTCCAAGTGGCCACGTTGGCTAGGGCCATGGATGTTTTCCCATACGGTTTTTACCACATCAAAATATCGGTGTGTTGATATTTGATATGGTTGTGTGAGTGGTTACTAAATGTTTCTATTCTCTATTGGAATACATGTGTTGTCGAACACCATGAAGAGAGAATGAGCTTGGCATTATCTCTATGCCAATCAATTTGTCTAAAAAGATCGGTGCCTTGGTCCTAGAGGGTTGCATTAAAGGGACAAGAGTTCAAAAGGTTCTATAAAGTTTTTATAGCTTGTTTACACATGATACATAGGCTTTTCCCTTCAAATCCTATGTGGAGTATCTAATCCCAAGTCAGGATCCTTCCATGAGTAGTTAACCAGAGAAATATGGTCACTTTCGGCCAAAGATTGGAGTTCCATATTTTAATCCAGATGTTTTCCTCAATGATTTGAGCATGCCCTATTGCCAAAGCATAGGATTCCTTGAGATTGAAGAAGCCAACTGACTTTTTTCCTCACCATAGTTTGTCTTTCTTTGTCAAATATTTGGTTCAGTGGTTGAGAAGTTCCAAATTTAAAGATGAAAAATTGAGCCTTTCTTGGAGGGGTAGGTGATATGGATTTAGGTGGATGACTGAGAAGCCCATTATTGATAAACATGCTATCCATGACCCATATTTAATATTTCTTTGAGGTTCAAGTAGGTAAAATTGTCCTAGAGTTGAGGGAGTTGTTGCCAAGAGTCCTCCCAAATTAAGGTCGACTGCCCATCACAAATTTCCCAGAAGATGTGCTCCTAATTGAGATATTTATTCTACCAAGAATTATTCTATATGAGTGACCCAGGGTGCTCCCCAGCCATTTATATGATCTTCTAAAAATGGATGTCTTTGGAATATTGTTTCTTCCATAGCGCACACCAGATTTCACCATTTCCTTGAAGCCAACACCACCATATCTTATCTCCAAGAACATAATCAAGAATCTTGGTGTCGCGTAGTCCCATCCCTCTCTTTACTTTAGGAAAATAGAGAGTACTCTAGGCTACTAAGGCCCATGTTTTTTCCACTTATGTGCCCTACCAAAGGAAGTTCTCTGAATAGATTTGACAATTTTTAAGATACTCTTAGGGGCGACTAGGGTAGAGAAGGTGTATATGGGGAGGGCTTGAAGGAAAAATTTAAGGAGAATGAGATGAAAAAAAATATTCAAGGTGTGAGAGTTCCAACCAGGTATCTTTTTGGTGAGTTTGGAAATAAGATCTTCCCATGGGGAATTACTTATAGTTGAGTCTAGGAGGAGAAATCCTATATATTTGGATGGAAGGGAGCTCCTAAAAAAAGACAAAATGTGGGAGACATGGAATTGGATTGCTAAAGAGATCTTAAAAAAAATATTTGGGACTTGAGATGGACATTTTAAAGGAATCCATGAAGTCTTCAAGGAATTGTTTAATGGCCCTAGCCTCTTGAGTTGTAGGGATACCCATTATCATGGTATCATCCACAAATTGACTATGGGAAATGGGAAGATTAGAATCATGCAGGTTAAGGCCATGCAGTTTACGAGAGTTAATAATTGCTTTAAGAATTCTTCCCAAACCCTCAACCATCAGAATACAAATGAAGGGGGAGAGAGGATCACCTTGGTGAATGCTCTGAGAGGGCATGAAGGGAGGAGAAGGAGACCTGTTGATTGGAATGGAGAAGAAGGAATAAGGGATGGCAGAGAAGATCCACTTGAACCAATCAGGATAGAAACCAAAGACAAGGAATAATCAGTGAATATAATTCCATCTGAGTTTGTCGAAGGATTTTGATAGATCCAATTTAATCAACATTCTTGGAGATCTGGTCAATTTTAGGGAGTGAACTACTTCATGTGTGAGAATGATGTTATCCAAATTTTGATGTCCCTCCACATAGCCATATTGATTGGGACCAATAAGGAGAGGCATAAGGGGCTTTAGGAAAGAAGAGATCACTTTGGTAATGATTTTAGAGATCACATTGTAGAGGGATATGGGGGGGATTTGGTTGGTCTCCACAACTTTGTCTTCTCTAGGAATCATCATAAGAAAAATTGATTTCAAGGTAGGAAGGAACCCTAAGATGCATTGCAATTCAGACACAAAGGCCCAAACATCATTTTTAACTGTGGACCAATAGTGGTGGAACAAATCAATAGTAAAACCATCAGGGCTTGACACATTACTAGGGGTCATATCCATGACAAAAACCTGCACCTTAGAAAGGGAAATTGAGTGAAGGAGATTGACATTGTGGTTGTCAGTGACAAGGTGGGGAATATTCTTGGTGATGGAATGAATGGCCTCTAAGCGATCAGGCTTGGTGCTTATCATCTTCGAGGTTTTTATTTTGTGGTTTTAAATTACTGGTGAGTAACACTAATGTTGGGCTAGAGCTTATAGGGAAGCTAAGAAAATATGGGGAATTTTTTCTCCTAGTGAGAGGATGGTGCACTCGCAACTGTTGATAATTCAAAATATATCTTATATCTCACCTTTGACATGCTTCAATTATGTGTTGTAGGTCAATCCTTTTATATCCATGTCATATGATTCCCCCTTATTTCCATCTTCAACATCATCACTCATGGATACAACCACCAGATCCAAAGGGTCTGTGGGATTTTCAATGGGTAGCTTCTTCTTGAACTCAACAGAGTTGATAGAAGGATTTGAGGGCCCCTGAGACAATGAGATATCAGGTTGGGAATTGAATGGGATGGAGTTGATCGTGTTCAATGGGAATTCACCAAGGATTTCAAAGATGTTTTTGGAAGTATTGGCTTTCACTGGTTCCAAGTAAGGTGTTTTTTTGACAGATCTATGCCTGGTCGCTACTTTAACAAAACCATTCTCATCTCTTTTCTTTATGCTTTTGAAGGCCCCAGGGAATTGTTTGGAGGAAAATCACAGAAAATATGTCCATGCTCATGGAATCAATGATAGTGAAAAGGAATGTATTCATAGTCTAGATTCTAAATCCAGTTTGAATCTTGGTAGCTAAGGTAGATGGACTCTGGATTAGGTATCAAAACATTCATGTAAATGCAAATGCAGTGTAATTACCTTGCTTGGTGGCCTCAATAGTATTTACAAAGGTGTCTAAAGTATTTCCCATTCCTGCAAGGATTTCCTCATCCCAATGTTTATGTGGAAGAGAGTATAAGTGAACCTAAACTGGGACATAGGATAATAATTATTCCTTATCTAGGTTAAATTTCTCTATCCAATGGCGAAGGTGAAGGCCTGTTGAATAGAATAAATAAGGTCCATTTTTAAAAACTCTTTCGTTGTCCTCCCGATGGTGAAATATCACGGCGAAAAACTATTTGGATCCAAGCTTAAGTTCGATATGACCTTTGGGTTTCCACTGAGCATTGATACAAGAAACCATATCTAATCCAGTGGGCCAAATCCCTAGAAACTTTCATATGAGGGTGTGATCCTTCATAGATTGAACATAGTTGCTTATATGTTCAAAACGTTTCTCATATTTGGGCATCTCCTCCGCTTTTGGAATGCATTGGCCTAGCTTCCATTTGTTGGGCTCATTGCTAGATTGCAATAGATCTGTCATTGTTGTGTCAATGGCTTTGTTTACAACCACTTCGCGATTGGAAAGAAAGGGGTTGTCAGGGACACCATTCGAAGCAACATTGGGTCCAAAATTGTCGACACCCTTGCAACCAAGGATTGATTTGTAAGAAGGGGGGTTCCACCCCTTGTAGGCCCTCTCATGGGGCGTCACTAGGAACAGAGAAGCATCGAAATCCTAAAACCCTAGGAAGGAATCGATGTAGAGCCAAAAATGATAATATTTTTTTTAATTAATAAATAATAATAATAATTGATTAATTAAATTAAATAAATAAGCAATCATAATTAAATCAATAAAAATAATTTAATCATTACTAATAATAACGTCGCAACTTTGACACTAAAACACCACAACTTGGGTTCACAAAAGACTCTAAATAGAGGCCAATATGGTAATGCTGCAAAATTAACTCTAATATGACTCAATAGTGGTATAATGTGACGCTAATATGATGCAAAATGAGTAGTAACGATGCATTGTTGACTCTAATACAAAGTTGATATAGCTAAAAATGACTAAAAACGTTTTGATTATTAATGATATAATGACTCTAGTATGATGCATATATGGTATCTTAATGACACCTAATATGAAATAAAGATGCCCATATTGACACACCTAGATGCTAATATGAATCAAGAAACACACCTAGGATTCAAAATTGATGCAACAATGACTTCATGGGTTTTTGTTGCAGAAACAAATGATGTTGAGGACACTAATATGATGGTAAATAATGTTTTGCATCATTATTCGCATTACTAAGATGAGGCCTTGAAGAGTGCGTGTCAAATTAAATGACACAAATTTGATGTAAATCTTGGTGTCACTTGCTGTGTCGTATTTTGTATCATTTATATTTTTTTTTTAATAGAAAATTGCACCAAGAGATGATGCTACAACATCATATTGTAATAGTGATTTTAAAGTAATATGTTAATCTTATTTAAAATTGTTATTTGTTGTTTCGCATCACTATCTTTATCATAATTCAAATCATTGGTTACATCATAATTAACACCATTAACCATACTTGTTGTGATAAGAGTTTTTAATCCTATCCTAACATAGGTTTTCATCACTCTTATGGCATGTATTATTTTTAGTATCATAAAAAACCTCCTAACTTTTATTGTTATTAACAACCACCCGATTTCGTATCTCTTATCATTATTATCAACCACATGATTTATTGTTGTAATATCCCTTATCATTCTTGGGCCATTTTCTCCATTGCAACATCACATGGATATGAACTTAAGTATGATGTTTTATATACTTGTAACTAAAAGTAAATAATGAAAAATGAATATCCTATTTAAGTCACTAGATGGGATAAGTGTTGTCATACTTAGATACATTTACACATAAAGTTTGAAATTGATATAATATCAAGTATTGGTTTTAGGTAGGTAAATTATTCTTGAGTTCATCCTTTGTTAAGGATTTATATTGATAAATAACTACAATATTGTATATTGATAAGTAACTACAATATTGTATTGAATTCTAGGGAAGCAAGTAAATGAACTTTTAGAATTGATAGACAAAAACAAGTAAATACGGAATAGAGCAAAATAACAAATAAATAAGGAATTTAGCCAATAAACTTTTAAATTGAATTACAAGAATTAATAAATATGGAATGATGTGGATGGCATAAGTATTATTTACTTTGATATATGATTATTTAAAGTATATATTCCTTTTAAAAGATAAGAATAGATGTGAGATGATGTGGTTGGTGGAAGTGAGAATTTATTTTTTTTGCTTTATGATTATCTCAAGTATATATTCTTATTCTTTTTAAAAGATCAATATTTCAAAAATATTATAAAGTATATAAGAACGTAAAATTCACCAATTTTTTTTTAATTGATAAATAAAAACAAATATGGAATGACGCGAGTCATAACATAGTGAAAGTAAGTAATTTTTTTTTGTGGAGATACACTTGTGTTTACTTGTTGAATTTTGATGTGTTTAATCATATTGACATTTCAAAAGTATTAAAGTGTTATTATGTAGATAAGAACATGCTGGTAAAAGAAAAATATTATGAAGGAAAAAAACATATTTATAAAAGGGAAAAAATGTTATTGGCATTGCATTACATACCATTAACTTTATGTAGTGGGAATATGATGAGTTAGTTTTCATTTATACCTAGATCAAAAGATTGAATTGTTCTTAAGTGTTTATTAGAGATAAATGAATATGGAAAATAATAGTATATTTGAGAAGAATGGAACTCGGTTTTTGTTTTAATTTTCTCTACTTTTCAAAGCTTAATAACTTTTGATGATGATTCCAACTTAAGGATCCAAACGTCAAGAAAATTAAAACAAGAATACAGTTCCATTCTTCTAAAAAAAATCTATTATGCAACAATAAATAATTTAATAATAATATATTGTAATCATGTAAAATATGCAATGAAAAAAAAGAAAAAATATATTTAATATTTCCTTAAAACTAAGTATAATTAAGATAAATCCATCATAACTTTAAATGCATTTAATATCAAAATATATTAAAGTAATAGATAGAACAAAACTTAGACATTTTAAGAGAATTCATCCTAGAGGGAGCTATAGATACATAGAAATACTATTATACAATTGTTTCACACTACATTATCACCTTAAAAAATCTTTATAAATGTTAATATTATTATGAGTACATTATCACTTAAAAAAAATCTTTATAAATGTTGATATTATTATGAGTTTGATGTTTAAAATCCACTTTCCATAATATTTGATTTAAAGACATTATTTGATTTTACTAATTTTCTCTTCATTGATATGTTTTAACTATAAATAGATGTTTATTTTTAATATATATAAATATTTATTTAAAATTAACATTTAAATATTTTATTTAAAATAAACAATAAAATATTTTAATAAGAAAAGATATTGAAAAAAACTTTTTCTTATCAATATAATTTTTTTTTTTTTTTTTTTTAATATTACTTATCTATTCAAGATATCTCCTTCATAGTGTGATATAAAAAAACATATCTAAACATAATTAGCAACAACCTCTTCAATATTATAATATGAAAATTTTAAAATTTAATATATTATCTTATTATAAATTTTGTATAATTATAAAATCCTCAATTTCATATAATTTAAAATAAATAAATAAATCAAAATAATTAATTAAAAAATAAGATTGTAGAAAAACTTGATATTTTTAATTAAATTATAACAAATATAAAAATGTTTATATACATTTAAATTTTAAAAAAAATACCAATCCACAATCCACTTTATCATTGATCCACTTTATCATCGAATGTATTAATAATTTCATTCCACCAATTAACTTAATTCAATGTACTAATTTTATTGAACTAATTTACTTAATTGAATATACTAATAATTTCATTCCATACTTATAAAAAGTTTACTCTTTTAAAATTGTATGATTATATTTTTTTACTTTTAAAATAGCTGTATTAATAATTTCATTCCATATTGAACCAATTTACTTAATTGAATGTACTAATAATTTCGTTCCATACTTATAAAAATGTTACTCTTTTAAAATTGTATGATTATATTTTTTTTATTTTTAAAATAGCACATGCAAATAAAATATAATAATTATCCAAAATAATTAATTATTTATTAAATATTAAACATAATTTTACTTTTAAAATAGTATGTGCAAATAAAATTAATAATAGACATATATTAAATAATATTAAATATATTTTAACTTTTAAAATAATGTTCCTCTTGACCCTTTTCTCTGGAAAGGTATATGGAAAGCCAAAACTCTGTCAAAAGTAGACATTTTTATTTGGACTTTGGCCCATAACAGTTTTCTTTCGGGAGATAATCTTTAAAAAAAAAATAGGATGGGAAGGTCTCACAAGATGCCCTCTCTGTTGTTTTCAGGAAGAATCCGCCAATCATCTTCTGTTAACCTGGCCCTTTGCAAAAGAGATTTGGAATTTAGCTCTATTTTTTGGGTCGAATCAAGTAACTCTCCCAGACGAAATCTCAACCCTCCTTAGCAACTGGGATAAATTGTGCCCCTTTACCATTCACAAGAAAAACATGCTTAAAATTTGTTGGATGACTCTTTCGAAATTTACTTTCTAGTTGCTCTGGTTGGAACAAAATGCTCGCCTCTTTAGAGAAAAAACCTCCACTCTTTCTCAGGTGGTAGTCAGAGCTAAGGCGCTGCTGGGAGAATGCCTTCACTCTCTTCCTCTTCCATAGAATAAGTCTTCACTCCCTCCTAATGAAGAAGAATGGATGTTGAGCCTAATCCCAAAGGCCCCTGGTGCTGGTTCTGCTTACTCATCTCAGCTGGATCTTTGGGAAATCTATATGGACCCACTTAGCTTTTCAAATTGGAGGAAGGCGCTTCATCAACATGCTCTGTTTTTTTATGGAGCTTCTAAAGGGAATCCAGGGGCGACTGGAGGGGGAGGGGTACTCCTAAGCCCAGATAAAACAACTAAATTTACTCTCTATTGGGGAATTGGAGATGATACTAACAATATCGTTGAAGCTCTCGCACTTTGGCAAGGAATCTATCAAGTTTTGGCTATAAACGTTAAAGAGGTTATTTTTTTTGGAGATTCTTGGGTGATCATTCAGGCTTTAAACATCCATGCCCTCCCCCACAACATGAGGCTTCGACAACTATTCTGAAAAATCATGATTTTACTCCCTGCCTTTCACAAAATCAAACTCTTTCACATTCTTCGGGATCTGAATGGAGAAGCGGATAAAGCAACTAACGTTGCAAAGGGACCTTGTGTATCAATGGAAATACCCAAAGTTTTAATATCCCCTAGCACCTTGGGCTTATTAGAAAGGTGTTCTCCTTAGAAGTTGAGGGACTTTACGTGTATGGCTAAATCGCAAGGCAAGGATGATAAGATGGTCATGGAGCTAGCTATGATGATCTGGCTGATAGGATTGGAGATAAATGTATTCTATGTCATTCTAAAATTGTTTCTACGAACAAGACAATAAATTCATGTTGTACCTGTGCCAGTGGTTACCCATTTATTTCTTTCAAAAAAAAAAATTGGATTTTCCCAATAATTTCAATATCAACTTCCACAACATAAATCTTAAAACCCTAATTATTTATTTATTAAGTTAAATATTTAATAGTAAAAAACCAATAAAGTAATTATGCCTTGTCCTCTTTATTTATAATACTCATTAATAAATGGATGTTCATCGTCTTTATTCTCGTTATTCATTATTAATATAATTTATTTCTTTATCTTATATGTTTTTATTCTAGTTATTCATTATTATTATACTTTATTTCTTTATCTTATATATGTATTATTTTTTTTATATTAATTATTAAAAAATTATATTAGATTTATTAAATCATTTATTAATATATTATTATTTTCTTTTATATTTTTCATTTTACATATAAATTAAAAAATAAATATTTCTTTTATAAATACTTTTTCATAATTTTATTCTCAAAATTTTAATTAATTTAATTATTAAATATAATATAAACAAATAAAATAAAAAATACTCAATTACTAATCGAATATAACTTCAACATTCCCCTTAATATTGATGAAATAACTCTAATAATTAAAAGAAATCTCTTCGAAATTATTTCCTAACCTGATTTCTGTTTAAAAGAAAGCACAAACCTACTGTAATGCACACATTATATATAACACGCTTATGACTTTGATGTGAACTTGTATAGTGTATGTAAATGATGAGATATCTTAATATTGGAATAACTTTAATTTTTATTTTATGTGGTAAAGGTTAATGGAATAGTGACGTAATGTTATTAATCCTTTCTCAAGGCCAAGACTCTAGCATTCGATTTATCATTGACCTTCAATTACCTTGTCTTTGACTACAAATAATTTTGTGCTCTTGAAAATTGTACATAGGAAAATAAAATAGTTATTTTTTCTATATATTTTAATCGCTTTTATTGAACATGCTATTTGTTGATGAGTTGGAACTCTTATTGCCGAGAACTTTTTCTCAATATTAGATACCCTAAGTCTTGAGTATATTATATCTTCATCAAAGCTATTGGCTGATGAGTTGAAATTCTTATTGTCGAGCACTTTTTCTCAATATTAGATACCCTAAGTCTTGAGTATATTATATCTTCATCAAAGCTTTTGTTGGAGAGCTTTAAATAGTCTCTAGCACAATACATTTTATAACCTAAGTTTATTGAAGTTCTTTGTGAGGAAGACAGTGATGCATTCAATGTTGCATTGGTTATGCAAATTTCAATGTCATGGCTTTAACTATTCTGACTGACAATTGCAACGACTGTCTCCACTGCCTAAACAACACCGCCCTTCACAAGAGGGCCTCAATAGACACATACCACCCTGTAGGGCCTTTGTACATCACCAACATTCTTTACCCCCTCATTATACTTTAGGCCTTATATATCTGCAATTACATACATATTCATCATTGGATCACTATTTGGCTAAAGTTGTTTGTTTGAACCATGAACCTGAAATTAAGTTTCATCATAGTTCATCAATAAGCTAGCTCATTTTCATTCATGTTTATTATGTTTATTATCTACAAATTTATTGTCTGCAAGTAAAAAAATAGGCAAGTAGAAAATTGTTCATTCATGTTTATTCTTTATTATTCGCAAATAGAAAGTTGTACTTAAATTCTTATAGCTTCCTTTGAAAATAATAAAATCAATACAAGTTCAACATGAACAAGTTAAGGACACTATTACATATTAAATTCCATTTAATGATCCTCTATCTTTATGTATTTAGATAGATTTTTAGTTTTTGGGTAAGAAACACTTGATATTTCAAGACAACAACAGAACACATTTCAATCACTGAAAACTATTATTGAAGAACGTTGCAGTATGCAAGAATTCAATTATCTCCAACGTTTTATATTAGGACAATATCATACACTAAAACAATCCAGTATGGTAGAATGAATATCTATATAATAATATTTATGATGAAAACATGAAGTAGCGGAACTGAATGTTGAGCGATGGTTTTTATGGAGTGAACCAAAATGATTTATGTTTAAACGAAGTAAAAAAAAAATATTACTCTTGGTAACAGTATATTGTGTATCTTTTGTACTTACACAATTTTTCCTGTCCAGATTGAAGCCAAAGGCTCGCTTGGAGCCTTTTGAAGGGATTTATAATGCCACGTGTGTGTGTGTGTGTGTGTACACACACACACACATATATGATGCTATAATCTCCCTTGAAGCAGGATCTGATTACGAGTTTTATTATGTTCTTGTGATTAAGTTGTGAACAAAGAAATTTAGATTGTGCACCCCACACTCAAGGAAGGGTAAAGGTGATCTATTACAGATTTGGTTGCTAAACTTGAGCAAAATCTCTGTTTAATACTATTTGTTGTTTAAGGGTTTTATTCCATTGTTGTGATTAAGTTGTGAATAAAAAAATTTCATATATGTGCCCCATACTCAAGAAAGGATAAAGGGTGATACGACATAGGTTCAATTACTAACATAATGGAACCGTAAAGGAAAATATCTATGTTTAGTATACATATTTGATCTTGTGTTTGGAACACCATTAGACTTGAGTAGGATGAATCTCAATAATAAGTTTCTAGTTTGCATGACTATAAATAGATATATGACCAGGACAACAACACAACACATTTCAATCATTGACAAATTTCTATTATGGCAACTTTCTATTTTTTATCCCTCTTTGCTTCCAAACCAACTAAACCAACTATATAAAAGGAGAACAGAAAGGTTGAGATATAAGTAAAATAGTTGAAAAATGATAAACCCACACGATGACCATGGAATGATTCAAGTGCATCACCACCATCCCTTAGTGCGCTGGAAAATCATCCCACATTTTCCAAATATTAATGAAACGTTGAGTGGAACAGGACCACACTACATAGGAAAAGACCAGACTCAGTCGACTCTATGCATGATAGGATAATGAAAGGATTTATTTCATGAATGTTTGATGTTCGATAGGAATAAATGAATGTAGGGAAGAGGAATGAGGGGGATGTTGAGGGTGTGTGCCAATGTAAAGAAAGCGTAGAGAGTGTGGATGGTCCAACTCTCTACTGTGACTATTATCTACCATAATAGCAAGTAAGATTGCAAAGAAATTAGTAATTAATTAACATATTATGAGAATCTTTTCTCCCACTCTTCCAAGTACCCCAATGCATTCATCTTCATTTTATCTACGCATAATATTTATGTGTTATATTATAGGAATATATTCAATCAGTTAGACCCAATTTTCCATCATACTATTAAGTGCACACCATACAAACTACATTACAAAAAGAATAATGAACTTCAAAATATTATGGTTGTTTAAGTGAACTTTATGTGCTCTTGGTTCCTGAGTTAGGATTGACATATGTCCTTAAATCTTGGGCTATACATGTTGCATGGAATGTTGCACCGCAAGCAGGCTGCGTTAAAAACTAATAAATTAGAGTAGGAAATGTTAGTAGGGATGGATTACATTGTAATGTATCAAATATATGTCTCCAACAAGCACAAGAAGAATTCCAACCAATGTTCCCCATGTGGATTTCTCGAGTGAAGAATGAAACATTATCCCTCAATTGAGCTTAAGCCAGAAATTTATGCAAGACAAACAAACAGTCAACAGCTAATGGGCCGCTACCCCTTATGCATTAACATTTCTAATTATGCTCTTAGTCTTAGCACCATGTTCGGTCCCTTTATTTCCATCATTTCGATGGTTTTAAATTTTTTTTTGGGATTATCAATTCTAATTTGCAATATTACCAACCGACGTTTAAGAGGTATCATCATGTCTGATGAAACATTAATAGTTTGTTTCTGCTTTCACAATGAATAATTTTGTGGTGAACACCTTCATTTGACGTGAATGTTTTTGTACTCAACGCTCTAAAAAAATACATTCCATATGTTTTTATGCAAATTTGGCTCATGTTTAAAGTTTGTAGTTATGGCAAGGCATGTCATTTTGGATTGTGACTTGTTGGTTAAAGCAATCCACATTTGTTTGTTCAAATTCCAAATATGAAAAACTTACCATCTTCTTTATATCTTTAGAAACGATTATTTTTCAATGACCAAAATTGATTTAATGAATGTTAACTCTAAAAAAGATTAATTGATTTTTTGAGAATCCTGTGATTATCACTATCTTCTTTATACATCTTATTGATTGTATAAATATATATTAAATCCATGGTTTACTAGTTTTAGTTGCATAATTTTGAATTTTTACAATTTCTTTACTGTATAAATACATATTAATCTATGGTTTACTAGTTTTAGTTCCATAAGTTTGAGTTTTTACAACTTTTTCACTATATAAATACATATTAAATCCATATTTCACTAGTTTTACTTCCATAATTTTGAGTTTTTTCTAAATATATATTAAATGGTTTAGTAGTTTTAATTGCATAATGTTTAATAGTTTTATACAAATCATATGAAATAAGTGCACCATATGTGACCACTTTTACATATGCATTCCATAGAGATGTCTCCATCTTGCTTCCACTCTTCTATAATACTCATCATCCAAGTCTCTAATTAATTTGATTCTTTCTGAGGGTATCTATTATTTTAAAATAAATCTGGTGATGTCTAGAATACATCATCAAATCCATAGGGATCTTGTTAATTCAAATAGAATTGAAAGTTGACCTACACGGTGGGGAACAAAATTAACATACCTTTCATGCAAATAATAACGTCTATGAATTGTGGGTTGCTCTCTCATCTTAGAACCTTTAGAATTGATTGTATGATGGGGATCTAAACAAATAGCATTAGCCTAGTTCTGGTATACAAATCAATACCTTGAGCCTCAATTGTTAGCTAGCTAGAGTTCTCTATTTAATTTAATTTTTAATTCTGGTTCAACTTCTAATTTGTTTCAATTAATTGCTTTAGAATTTCTCTATTTAATGTTTTATTTAATTGTTTATGTTATTGTTTTATTTAATTGTTTATGTTACTTTAATGTGTTTCAAATAATTGTTTTAGAATTTCTCTATTTAATGTTTAGAATTTCTCTATTTAATGTTTTATTTAATTCCTTATGTTACTTATGTTTTATTTAATTGTTTATGTTATTGTTTTATTTAATTGTTTATGTTATTTTAATGTGTTTCAATTAATTGTTTTAGAATTTCTCTATTTAATGTTTTATTATGTTACATATGTTACTTTAGTACAGTCAATGATTGTATTTAAAACAACCGGAACCATATTTTAATGCCCTTCTAGTATCACAAAACCACTTTCACACTTTCACAATTAAATTGAAACCATATTCCAGTGCCCTTTGCTTATCACAAAACCACTTTCACATTGTCACAATTAAATCATTTTCAGTTTACCGAGTTTCTTTTTACACTAACACACCTCCCAATGTGGTTGATGCATTTACAACTAATCTCATGGTAGGGCTTCAACATAATATAGGTTGCATTATGGACTTTCACTCATTGAAATGAGGTGTGCACCCAAAGTCCCACTCCTAACTCTATGCTGATAAAAAATTATACTAACAATCTCAACTCGTTAGATGTTTTCTCGTTGATAACTTCCCTACAAAAATAAATGAAAGATCAAAACATTATTTTATTTTATAAGATGCTCATGAGATAATTCCTCTTGACTATTTTATGTATTGTTATAGTTGAACTATTTATTCATTTTTCAATATTAATATATTTTGTTTCAAGGCGGTATTTGCAGTACTATATGACACAACAAATATCAACCCTGCAACGTTCATATCCTTCGATAAAATAAGATTGCTACTCTTCAGAACTTTTTAAAGTAAAGTTGAACTCAATAATTGATGGTAATGGATGGTCGTCTAGTTGCAATAGAAAAACAAATGCCTCTGCAATACCTTCCTAAGGCCATCCAAATACAGAATATTTTAATTTTGTTCGAATACCTCTGCAATACCTCCCTAGCGCCATCCTAATATGGCAGATTTCAATTTTGTTCTAATTCCAAACAGTAATACAATTAGAACGATCGAGATGGAACCCTCAAAGTCCATGAATCGAGAAGATTCCAAACATGTTTGGGAAGATAACTTTTCATTGGAAGACTTCAAGTAAGTGACCAAGCAAAATGATGTTGTTGGTTTTTCTTTTGGTTCACGGTCTTAGTCTCACTTTCAATTTGTTGCATCAAATCAAATTACTGCTACAATTCAACTCTTTTTCCATAGCTAATGGTTTCTTCCTACCATTTCAGCTGACTCATTTCTTCACCTGCAACACCAKTTTTTGGAAACATAGATAAGGGTTGAACATCGCACATWAACCTATTGGATGTTGCACATAAACCTCTTTGCAATAGCAACATGCAAAAAKCTTATCGACAGGGACATARCCACTRTAGYGACACTTGTTTTATTTGTGTTCCTACTTTTTCRCCATATTCCGATTGAATAACTTGCGATAAAAGGTCATGGGAATACAATGATAACATGGTTTAATGGAATACAATTTTTACAAGGTGAGTTTTGTACAATAATTATTCCCTCACCTCACTGGGTGGGGTTTATTGCACAAATTTTTTTCTAAAGGAGGGATGGGCACACACCATTCTTCTTCTTTTTGACCGATGCAAGTTATTCCTTTCCTATGAGTCATGATATCCTTCACAAACATCCTATGCTTCTCATATATATATTCAATAATTCATGGATTGTGTATCGCACTCATCTAACCCACTGCATCTCTCAAGCCCCTGATCCCTCGTGATATACTTTCTTTCATCCCTTTTGTTTTTCGCCACTTGTTTTCATTTCAATATTCACATAATTTCCATTTTCTCTCTGCCATTTGCTAATATGGCCACGAATGTTGGGACTGGACTGGCGTCTGCAGTGGCGACAAATGTCACCAATGCCATTATTGTCACCCACTTCCAACAGTTGAAGGATGTTATGGAGTTGGGGGAGAACCTTCAACTTCTCAACACAGAATAAACATGYATGGACGAGTCCTTAMGCCATATTCAAAACCAATTCGAAGTTCAACAAAGGAAAATGTCRGACTTAGTGGAAAGACRTTTGGGAARGATCAAGRATKCCCTTGTAGAAACCAATGACCTCATCCATCACGCTAATAGACAACGAGTATGGTGTATTAGTTGCTTTCTCTTCTGAAACCCCAAGATCCCCGTAGAAATCAGAGAATGGTAGACCAGATTTACTGATCTCTTCCAACAACTTGATTATGTTCTTTCAACCGCTGCCAATATTGCACAGATTGTGCGGCTCTCATAGCATCAACCACAGGTGCTTAACCAACCTCTACCATATGTTGACTTCATGGGGATTAGAATTAAAGTTGCTCAGGAGAAACTTCTCACATGGCTTAATGAACCTCATCCGTTGGCTCTTGTGATCATTGTGTATGGGATGGCGGGGGTCGGCAAGACAACATTACTCAAACTCATTTATAATAATTACAATAAGGTGAGTGGTATCTTTGATTTGGTTATTTGGTATACAGTTTCGTAGAAGTATAATATTGAAGACTTGCATACTTCTATTGCTAATACATTGAGTTTAGATATCAAGGAAAATTCTAATGTCGATATGATGAAGATGAAATTGTCCACATCTCTTTAAGAAAAACGATTTTTCCTAATATTGGGCAATTTTTGGACTCCAATTGATCTGGATGAAGTAGGTATAAAAATTGGGGATCATAACCATAGCAACGTTTTGATCTCCAGTCGCAGCAAAGTTGTGGTTGAAATAATGGAAGAAAATGAGTATTGCAAGATGATACGACCCTTGTCCGAAGATGAAGGGTGGGATCTCTTCCGAATAAGAGATTTTAGAAGTGGGGCTAGTCCATACAAGAATCTGTAGATTATTGCTAGAGAAGTTGCCTTGGAGTGTAAAGGTTTTTTTTTGGCAATAAATATAGTTGTTGTTATATTGGTACATTTTTTATCAACTAAGTGGAACTAGGTGGAGTCTAATGAACTCGGGATTAAAAAGGTACCTACAAACAAAACCAAAACAATGGTGACCTCAACATTAATTGATGGGTAAATGGACCAAAGATATAATATTGCAATGTAGGAGGCCTTGACATATCCTCCATAACGATTGGAATTTTAACCAACCAAAGGAGTAATAAACTCAAAAAATCATGGTTAGCGCAAAATAGAGAAATCATTCAAAGTGGGAGACGGAGTTTGGTTATAGCTAAATAAGGAAACAATACAAAGCCCTTGTAATAATATCAAGGCTCTATAGTATGGTCCTTTCAAAGTATTGGAGAAGGTGGGTGATAATGCCTACAAACTCAGTCTACCCACATATATATGCATTTAATCAGTAGTGAATGTGGAGAATATAAAACTCTATGATCTTTCCATGTTCAATCAGGGAACTGAGGAGAAGGTACTACCTACCATAAAGGACTTGGTGATATAAGATCAATGAGATTTGGAAGAAAATACAGTTTTGCAGCATGAAGTTTGGCAGATTTGGTTGAAAGGACAACTTCTAGGCAAGGTAAAATGGTACTCCATAGAGAAGGTAGAGGAAAATTTTCCTCACATCATTCGGTAAAATATTTTGGGGACCAAAATCCCCCCTAAATGGGGAGGTATGATGACAAATGGATCATCACATAATTTTTTGTCTATCTTAGTAATTGTTTAGTAGAAAAATTGGAGGAATTGGCTTGTAGGGCCCATTTTAGTGGTAGGTCCCAGTTTGGAAATTTGGGGTGCAAAACATTCTTGATCCATTTTGAGGCATCAAAGAACATTTTTGGGGGTCAAAAATTTATCAGAATAGCTCTTGTTCCCTTGAAACTCTTTTGTACAATGATACATTTCCAATGATGTGAAAATCACTTCAATTGGACCTTATGTGTGAAAGTTATACCTCATGCAAGTTGACCTACCTTATTGACCATCATGCTACGTCTGGATGCCACATTAGCCACCATTACTCACACATGTGAGGATAGACACATATATAATTTCAATAAGATTCTATATGGTCCAAAACCTTATCACTAATTTAGGGTTGAGGATCCAAAAACCCTAACCCTGGATCACTGTCAGGCTATGTTAAATTCCAGGCCACTAGGAGGAGAAAGGGTTCCATGATTTAGCATTGTACTTGTTCCGTAGTTGAGTAAAGAATACATGAGTGGTATTTTGAGAGCATAACAAAGGAGGTAGGATATTTCGTAGAATTCGCTTAGGCCACAGTGTCATAGGAAACTCCATAGTGAGTAGCCCATTCTTTGTATTTTCATTTTCATCACTAAAGAAAAGAGAGTTGAGCATAGGCCTCACCTTCTAGCTGGGTTTTCTCCCATATTTGGTTTCCCAAAATAAATCTTGTATTCAATGGTGTCGATGGTTTGTTTATTTTCTTATTCTTTCATTTAAATTTTAGTTATTTCATAAATTCAATCACTAAGTTAGTAATAATTAAATCTAAGATTGAAGAAAATAACCCTACACATTAGAATATTTTAGTATAATACACTATCTGTTGTGACGAACTGTTCCAGTGGAATATCCATGGTAGTTTACAAATCATATTGGTATCAGAGCTAGGTTTCTTTGGGGTATTTGTGGGAAGTTGTAATATCCAAGAATTGTCTTAAGAAGGAGGTTGCATAACCCTAGCCATGGCGGATGAATCTGTTGATAACAATCCTCAAGATGTAGCATAAGAGATGTTTTCGAGGATGGAAGAGCAAGTTGTTGATATCTCTCGCAACATGGCCCTCCTTTTGGAAGATCTAGCAAATAAGTTTGGACCTTTTAGGGAGGTTGGTGGCTCTAACTCAAAAAATAGATTTGATGAGAAAGGAAGAGATAGTGAAGACCAATAAAAGGAGTCGAGAAAATATCCTGAAAAAAGAAAAACCAAGTTCTAGTGCCATCACTCATTCACAATATATATTCAAAATGGAAGCAAAAGTGGACACCAAACCCTATCAAGATGAGATCCCATTATCTTTTCTTGCTTCACACTAATTTTTCCCTTTTTATTTTCTTTCATTAGAAATATAAAAAATGTAAAAACAAAAATTGGATGAAAGTGTTTGGATTAATAGAGTCTTTACTCATTGTTATAGAAAGATTTGCTTCAACCTATGCAAACTTGCACAGAAGGCCTTTTTATATTTCCCTATGCAGACTTGAAGTACCTTTTTTCAAATCCCAAAGCTAAAAACATCATTTTTCCACATATAGACTCCCTACCTATAGTACAACATGCGTATGCATAGGTTACACCACTACATACCGCGTACATCGATATTTGTGCCGAAAATTAAAAAATGTTGTCGGGTTTCCATGTCACGTCACGAGATCTATGATCCTTGGGCTTCCATATACTAGACACGTTCTGACTCAACCCTTAAGTTCCACTTCAAGGCTACAAATGGGCCAAATCCGAGCTATGGAAAAGAGGAGAAGAATTCAACTTTGAGAGCAAAGTTACTCTAGAGAAATTACTTCATATTGAGTCTGCATCCCTTTGTCCTTTTAAGTCTGAACACATTGTTCAGCCCCCAAGCTCTTCCCTACTTGTTTGAGAACCTCATTGTCTCTCTTATATGAGCTTGCCTTTGGTGGAGGCCCAGCATGAAGGGACTTAGTTTCTCGGTTCCGAACCGTGCCGACACAGAAGTTTGTAATTCATTGACTTATGTTGATTACATTTTAATAGAAATACTCTTTTCTCGTCAAATTAATATATTGAAAATATTTGAATTATTATTCCATGGGCATATTTGTTATGAATGTTGATGGATTATTCTATTGAATATGATAACATTATATATTATCACCATATGCTTGCATTTCTTGGTTGTTGAGGACAAGTTCCAGGTGTATTTCTTTGAGTCAAGTGCTCAACGGTGGACTTCATCAAACGTTTGGACGAGGTAGGCCTTTTATCTTGTCTTGCTAGCATATTTGTTTATATAGCATACCTGAGATTACAATTGATTTTTGCAGTCATTTCCGTATGTTGTGGTTCACCCCTAGCCATAGAGATATTTTCCTTGTAATAGAATTGCCGACCATACTGGGAGAAGAATCTTTTTTTTCGGTGTTTGGAGTGTTTTTCTCCTTAGATTTCTATCGTTTATATTGAGTTTCTTGTCATTTGACTGCTTGACAACCTTTGTTCATTCTGAGTTTGATTTAATTAGCCTTCTCCTTAGCCTAGCTGTGTTTGGACACATATACGCGGGTGTTTTCCTAACAGTCACGTACATACGCGTGTTGTCCTTCTGCAAGAAGCATATATGCACACTTTTCTCCTGAACAGTCGCGTACATCACCCTTTGTTTCTTGATTGTTGGGTTTGATGGTTGTTGGGTAGGTTTTGATGATTTCTGAGTCTTCTTGGGTCTCTATTATGACTATTGAGTGTATGTGGAATGACAAGAAACCTTTCTTTGGTAGAATTTTTGGGCGGTGCCTTTCTCATAATCCTTTTCATTTGATTGGTCTTGCATATTGGGTTGGGTTTTTTCTTCTTGATATTCTACTTGGTTTGTCTATGTTTACAAACACTAGAGTTTTTATATCAAGCTGTTGTTCATTCCTTGCATTTTCATTATTTTGATCTTTTGAGTCCTTATCATTGATCCTAGTACATGTAAAGAAAGATTTAATTTTATTTATAATTGCATAACTGAATCAAGAATTGCATTTTGAAAAAGCATATCATTTATTGAGAATTGAAGTTAGGATTTTGCATTGTATTCATATTCATTTATTTTACTTGTTGAGTCATAACATCACTAGTTTCACGACCACACCTTTTTGAGTAAGAAAGGCCACTAAAAGTAACGCTATAATTGAAAATTGATTAGCAACGATTTTATTTTTCTAGGGTGCACAAACTAGCTTAGGATTTAGAGCCTTGGAATAGGATTTTGTGAGTAAACTTCTCCAAGGCTATTAAATCAACATATGTGTCTAACTAAGGAAGTGGAGAAATCCATTGTATAATCGGTAATATCAGGAGGCTCCACTTACACCGGATTTAAGCACGAGGTCACGTGAGGTTGGTCAAAGGGATATCCCCCGATACCTTCTTAGCGTCAGATATATTTCTGGGGATTTATTTGTATATGGGGATATTTCTATCACCTTTACCTCTGTGAGAGGCAGTGCTTTCAAGGTTTCAGGCTTTGTTACCCTGCAATATGGTGGACCTGACTTACGACTATTCACCTGTGCATCGGTTATATCATGATTTCCTAGTTGCTTGACATAGGTACCGCATAGGTTACTTGCAAGGGTTATTTTGCAAGTACCATGGGTTAGATAAGGGTCGGACAACGCACAACCTTTATGGAGGATTACCTCTCTGGGGGGATCTGATCGACTGGTTGTTAATCCCATGAGGGCCCTTATAATTGATTCTAATACCTTCGATCTTTAGCAGAGGAGTCCCAGGCCCCTCTTGGGTGAGGCATACCTACTTTAGAGAGGGAGGCCCCTTTCAGCCACTTTATCTTGTTTGTGTGCATATTGGCCTTTTGATTATTTTTGGTGTGCTCTTTGATTACTAGTTGGCCTTAGGATTTTTTTTTATATCTTGAGTCTTAAGTCATCGTGGAGCTAGACCAGCTTCCCTGCAAGTCTCCCCGCTTATTACAGTTACCACCGCATTTTGAGTCTTTTCCTTCTAAAAGGTGTAAAGTTATCAAACATGGTACACACACCTCCACTTATCAGACTTGTGATTGTACAAGTATGATTACTAAATTGAGTCAGCAAGATACTGGGAGCCCTTATACTCCCATACCTACTATAGTTAACAGTACCCCTTCGACACCTTCAACCACAATGGTTGTAGTGTCAGAGGTGCCTATCATCACCTCTGCTCGTCCTATAGTGAATACTCAACCTATAGTCACGAACCCTTTTTGGTCTCTTTGTCACTCGCTAGGCTATAATGTTCAGTCCATCACTATGGCCTCTGGTCCTTTTTCTTATGGTATGCCGAATTTCACATTGCAGTTTTCAACCTCCATCCCAGTGACTGGTACGGATACTATCATTAGACTTGGGGGAGCAACTCCTCCACATACTCCATTCTCATTTGGTGGTACTCATGTCCCTCAAATGACTCCTACCATTGGAGGCATTCCTCCTTTTAACCCTGGGTCTAATCCTGTTACTTCTAGATGGAGTAACCAACCTAGCGGACAAGCTACTACTCATGTTACTTCCTTTACTCCCACCTCCTCTGCACCAACTCTGACCAGCATGTTTGGCATGGAGAATCCACCTTTATCCTCCAAATTCACACCCGGAGGAGGTCAGTTTCACACCTTGGGAAACCCCCAACCTGGAGCCACTCCGGATGGGGGCAGTTTCTACAACCCTCATCAAAACATTCCTACTGGAATGGTGCCCAACCAACCCCTTATGAATCAGTCCAGAGGAGGGTCTTATAATCCTGAACAGGGCCATGGTGCTTACCAGAACCCTGGATGGGCTGTGATTCCCCAAACACAATATTTCCAGGGATCTTGGGGCCAAATGTTGCAACCCCGTCTCCTTTTTCTGGCCATGCTCAATCTGCCAGACTTGTCTAAGTTAATGAATGACCCCATGCGTCATGATCCATCATGGCCCCTCGTCCCCACTAAGATTCCTTTGAATATACCAAAATTCGAGGGAAGAACTAGTGAGGATCCTGGATATACCATTTTTCACCTTTGGTGCTCTTCAAATTCCCTTAATGACGATTCTATTCAATTAATATTGTTTCAACACACCCTCATGGGGGTTGCCGTGAAATGGTATATCAAGCTACCTAGGGGGGCATACAAAATTTTTAATCAGTTGGTTTTAGTCTTCCTCAACCACTTCCAATTGTCGGTTCATTATGATGTTGGCATCAAACTTCTGTCGACCTTTCATTAGGACAGGGCCACTCATATCTCGGATCACATCCAGGAGTGGCGTAGACAGAAAAGGTTGATCAAGGCCTACATACCTCCGGAATTCTTACTAGAGTGGTTCCTTAAATCTCTCCTACCTTATATTTCGAAGGATGTTTCTACGTCCAGGGTTACATCGGAGGAAGAAGCGATTTTTAAATACTAGCATTTAGATCTTATATATGCTCAGTATGGGATGCTATACGAGATTCTTCCAGATGGACCGAGGTCAAACTGTGACCCTAGACAAAAGCCCAGGACTCATGTCGATGGAATTTTAGGCCCCGTCAATGTGAAATCCGTAGACTTGGTGACAAGCCACTTGAAAGACTTGTCTCTAAACCAGTCTGTAGGAGGTCCATCTTCGCCTGTGTCCTCCAGTCCCACTCAGTCGACGGAAGTACACTTTGTGCAATCGTTGACCAGCCCGAATGGTAACCAACAACCAGGAGGGAATAAGAATAAAGGACGTAATAATAATTATAAGGGTGGGAAGAATAATAATAAACCCAAGGACAATGGTAATAATTAGAAGATGAATAATAATTTTGGTGAGGGCAAGAAAGAAAGGAAGAAGGTGAAATTTCCCTGTAATCTTTGTACAGACGATCACCTTACCCATTTATGCCCCAAACTTGCAGAAGCTGCGAGGCTTTTATCTATACCGCCCATTGTGATGACTAATCCTTTTCCACATAACCAACACATGGCCTTGAGCTCCTCGAATGCCAAAAATTTGGCAAGTGGGAGTCAAAACCCATCGACGCAAGACAGTGACCGTTTATGCATAAATATGGTTAAATCTAAGGTTAATGTAGCCACTCGATCTCATGATTACAGTTCTCCACAAACTGTACCTAGTCTAGAGTCTCCCCCTCCTCCAGAGATTCCCTTACAGATCAAAATACCAGAGCCCTTGCCTCGTATTCTGAAAGGAGTACTCAAGCACTCTACCCACAATCCTAATGCTAGAGCCACCAAGAATTACTCTATTATTGAGGACCTGGGTCAAACCCCTTGTGCGAGGTCGGCTCTGGAGGTACTCCAGATGTGTCCTTCATAAAGGAATTCCTTTCTATATGTGTTAGGATCTCTAGATCCTTGTGGCTCGAAATTTATCAAGTTTAACATGACAAATGCGAAGCCTCGCTTGTGTTACAATGTGGCCTTCCAAATCCACGTGGGTTACTCGAAGTATACCATAAATCATATTGTTGTTGATGAAGGCATTGCAACATGTTTGATGTCCCTAGTCTGTTGGAAATCCCTTTTCTCTCTCACCATTTCTCAGTCTCCGACCATGTTGACTACTTTTGACAGTCATTCCTTCCACCCTCACGGTATTCTTCTTGCCTTCCTAGTCTAGTTAGGTGGGAAGATGGTAGAGGTGGATGTCGAGGTGGTTGATGTGTCCCTCGACTATAACTTGTTACTAATACGCAATTAGACTTACGCTATGACTGCAATCGTATCGTCCATATTTTGTACTCTTTGTTTCCTCAGGATGAGAATATTTTGACGATCGACCAGTTGTCCCAATGCATCTGTTGGACCATCGATCCCCATGATCAACAATTCTCAGCCAGAAATTGAGAACATCGGTGTCAAAATATATTCATCCCTTATGGGTACCTTTGACTTCATGGCACCGGTTCACCATATTTACGCCATGTCCAGTAGGCATGTTATAACCCTAATTTGCACCATACATGCTTACCTGGCATCAGGCCATCTCAGATCCCTTCTTTGCCAAAACACTACTGAACAACTCTTCAAAAACTCCATTTTTAAAATTCCACGCTAGCTGGCCCACTACAGCCCGCGTGGATCTACAGTGTCCATGCTAGCTAGCCCAATACAGCCCGTGTGGACCTTCAGAAGCACGAAAAAAGGAAATTTTCCCACAGAACACACAGCTTTGGGTGAGTTAACTGAATCTTGCGGTCATACATGGCCGAGGGTTCGCGCAAATACCTAGCTTCTTCTAGCCTATAAAAGAAGGGTTAGGGGTCTTATTTGGAGGAGGAAAAATATAGCAAAGAAACTCTACCCATTTGCATATTCCCATTGTAGCAACCCTTTAGCCTTTCTTGTGCCAAAGGAGATACAAAGCAAAGAAAATGGAGGACAGTTGAAGAGAAGCTCAGGATCAGGTTCGTGGAGTGGTGGCCGGTCTCAACTTTTGTAAGTTGACTCATTCAAAGTAATAAAGAAAGTGCTTTTCCCATCCCAATTCATGAGTTGTTCATAATTTGCTAAGTACATGTTTGAATTTTTAACCCGTTATTCTATAGGTAGTATGCATGTGTAGTTGTTTCTTGTCTTATATGCAGGTCAACATTGGAAAGGAGAACCACGAACAAGTAATCAAGTGCGACAAGGGATCAACATCAAACGCCCGGAACGAGGTAGGTTGATCTAGCCATGCATTTACTAAAAAGAAATGGGATTTAAGTCTGGGGACGAAGGTAGAAAGTAGATTTTCTATAGGTCATATCTGCATGCAAATTCTAACCCTATTTGCTAGTCCGTAAGGAGATTTCCCTCACAATAGAATTGGCGACCGTACTGGGGAGAGATCTCTAGGGTTCTTAGGAATTTTATGTGTTTTTGGGTAGTTTAAAAGACTGGTTTTTCTTGCCTGTTTATTTTTAGTTTCTGTAAGGTCTGGGCTAGCAGAGAGTCTGGTTTTCCATACCATATTTCTTTGGTTTGCTTGATTGTGTTTTTTGGGACCCATAGAGGTACACGTGGCCTGCATAAGGTCTGCACACATGTACCCACGTCCTACTCTCTTACA
>JASDQU011404882.1:1644-19346 GCA_032191745.1 Picea mariana | reverse complement strand
ATCATCAAGATTCTCTAGTCCATGATTGACGAGCCGTCGAAGACCTCTGGGTAGTGAAGTCGTATACTCATATTACACTCCTACTCGAGTTTTGAAGATTTTGAAGTTGTTTCTCAAGCTCTGAAGCCCTCATTTCCAGCCATTAGGCCTTATCAGCTTCTACGAAGATGGATACTCTACATGTATATCTTTTGATTTCGAAATGTAGCTCCGTTGTGTACTGTTCGCGGCTACACTTTATATAGTTATATGACATGGATCTACAGTGTATTTGATTGGTAGCCATGCGTTTATTCTATCTCTATCATGGGTATGCCCGCCTCGGTGAGACATTTGTTATTTTACATATGGCGCCTCCCGGTTCCTGGTCCCTGGGCTCACTTGTTTAGCACATCAGTAAAGATTGGTAATGTATTTTGGCCATCAGATGCTCTTCTGAACTCACACATTAGGGGGCATCTGTTATAACTCTAATTTTCACCATACATGCTTACCTGGCATCAGTCCATCTCAGATCCCTTCTTTTCCAAAACACTACTGAAAAACTCTTCAAAAACTCCATTTTTAAAAGTCCACGCTAGCTGGCCCACTACAGCTCTTGTGGATCTATAGTGTCCATGCTAGCTGGCCCACTACAGCCCGCGTGGACCTTCAGAAGCACGAAAAAAGGAAAGTTGTCGACGAAACACACAGCTTTGTGTGAGTTAACTGAATCTTCCTGCCATGCATGGCCAAGGGTTCACACAAATACCTAGCTTCTTCTAGCCTATAAAAGAAGGGTTAGGGGTCCTATTTGGAGGAGGAAAAATATAGCAAAGAAACTCTGCCCATTTGTGTATTCTCATTGTCCCAACCCTTTAGCCTTCCTTGTGCCAAAGGAGATACAAAGCAAAGAAGTTGGAGGACAGTCGAAGAGGAGCCCAGGATCAGGTTCGCGAAGCGGTGGCCAATCTCAACTTTTGTAAGTTGACTCATTCAAAGTAATAAAGAAAGTGATTTTCCCATCCCAATTGATGAGTTGTTCATAATTTGCTAAGTACATGTTTAAATTTCTAACCCGTTATTCTACAGGTAGTATGCATGTGTAGTTGTTTCTTGTCTTGTATGCAGGTCAGCATTGGAAAGGAGAACCGCGAACAAGTAATCAAGTGGGACAAGGGATCAACATCAAACACCCAGAACGAGGTAGGTTGATCTAGCCATGAATTTACTAAAAAGAAATGGGATTTAAGTCTGGGGATGAAGGTAGAAAGTAGATTTTATATAGGTCATATATGCATGCAAAGTCTAACCCTATTTGCTAGTCTGTAAGGAGATTTCCCTCACAACAAGGCACGTTTCGTCAGAGAGGTTCATTCCTTTTCACACTTCTTATTTTAAAGATCCTTGGACCCTACCTTCCTCAACAACATCTTGTGAAGGTGAGTTACATTCTGGAATGTCCATGCCACTATCGTCATCAGATATTGCGTATCAAGTTGTTCTTGACTCTTCTGCCAATTCAGATCCTGTTACATCACAGACGGACGAGGAGGATCATGTTCTAGAGCCTCTGTGGGCCACTTTATCATCTTGTTCATGTGAATGCATCAATGAGACTTTGCCTTCGGATGAATCTATCATCGAGGCCATGAATGTTTTTGACAGGCCCTGGGATGATATGCATCCGCACTTTTATTTTCTCCTAGATCTTGCTAGAATCGAGCAAGATGATTTTAGATCTACTTTGAGAGATATAGTCGGTCACGCCATAGTTCCACTTGATATGCATGAAATTTATGCTGAAGGAAACATGGTGAGTATCTCCCCTACCGTCATGATCGATATCTCTCATATCCATGGAAAGATTGAAAATGTATACATCGGTGCGGATTGTTCACCAGAAGAAATTTGATCTACACTGAACTCTTCAAGGAATTATGAGATGTATTCGCTTGGTCATATGAAGAGATGTCATGAATCAACCCTCGAATTCTCAATCATGAGATTAAAACTTACCTGGATGCTAATCTTGTTCGACAACGTCTTAGAGCTATCAATCCCCGGAAGGCCCCTGCTATTAAGGTAGAGGTAGAAAAACTGCTTAATGCTGTCTTTATCTACCCAGTTCCCTTGACTGAATGGGTATCCAATCCTGTTCCTGTGAATAAAAAGCAAGGAACCATCTGTGTATGCCTATATTTTCATGACCTGAACAAAGACTGTCCTAAAGACAACTTCCTGACACCCTTCATTGATTATATTCTCGATGAGTGTGCGGGAAGCAAAGTTTTTTATTTCATGGATGAATTTTCAGGGTATAACCAAATTCATATTAAACTCGAGGACCAACATAAGATGACATTTATTTTCCCTTGGGGTACTTTCGCATACCGCAAGATGCCTTTCGGACTTAAAAACACCAGAGCAACCTTCCAACGAGCTATGACCTTCACATTTCACAATCTCAAGAATATAGTTGAAGCCTATCTTGGTGATCTTGCTGCTCACTCTCGTAAGAGAGTGGATCACCCTAAGCGCCTCCGTCTAGTATTTGAAAGATGTCTCCATTATCGTATCCGGTTGAACCCTCATAAATGCATCTTTTGTGTTAGGTCAAGTCGTCTTCTGGGATTTTTAGTCTCTGAAACTGGGATCATGGTAGATCCGTTAAAGGTTGAGGCAATACGTCGATTGCCTCCCCCGCGCACTATTCACCAACTTCAAGGTTTACAGGGGAAATCTAAATTTTTGCGATGGTTTATAGTGAATTATGCCAATATTACTAGGGGTTTCATGCATATCTTGAAGAAGGACACTCATTTTATCTTGGATGAACGAGCATGGGAATCCTTCGATGCTTTGAAGAAAGCCTTGGTATCGACACCTTTGTTGAAGTCTCCGGACTACAGTAGATATCACTTGTTTTATGTCTCCTCATATGAAGAGACGATTAGTATGGTGTTGGTTTAGTAGGATGATGATATCTTTGAGCATGCCATTTACTATCTTAGTTGAAACTTATTCGGCCCTAAACTCAAATATTCTCATGTTGAAAATCCATCTCTGGTTGTCATTCACGCAGTCCAACAATTACAACATTATATATTTCTTTGCAAAACTATTTTGGTTGCTGATGTCAATCCATTTTAATATGTCCTTACTAGGCGTATCATAGGGGGAAAGTACAATAAATGGACTGTCATTCTACAAGAGTTCGATCTCAATTTCGCTTCTGCGAAGTCCAAAAAATCACTAGTTTTTGCAGAGTTAATATGTGACTTCCCTCGATTGGACGAGGATGTTATTCATGTTGATTCATTTGTGGATGAACACATTTTCCTTGTCTCGTTGTCAGACCCCTATTATGGAGACATTGTTCTCTATCTTCAAACTTTAAAGTTCCCTCAACATCTCTCGCAAGATGATTGACATCATATACGATACCAAGCTAAGAAATACCTTATAGTTGGTGACACTTTGTATCGTTGAGGAGTAGACATTATATTTCATCATTTTTTAACTCACGAAGAAGCTGAGTCTGTTCTAAATGACTGCCACAGTGGGGCTTGTAGTGGTCATCTATCTGGGCTTGCAACAACCTAGAAAATTTTGCGAGCCAGTTATTTTTGGCCATCTATCTTTAAAGATTGCATCGAAGCAGTTAAGAAGTGTCACCCCTACTAGGTGTTCACTCGAAAAATGTTCTCACATCCAACCCCTCTCCATCCAGTCACTACCGTTGGTCCGTTCACCAAGTGGGGGGTGGAATTTTTGGATTGCAACCAACCTTTGTCTGGGGGGCATCAACACATTATCATGGTCATAGAATAATTTAATAAGTGGGTCGAGGACATGCCTACAATTAAATACCATGTGTCGACTATTTCCTTCTTCGTATTCAATCAAATTATAGCCAGGTTCAGAATCCCGAGTGAGATTGTCACTGATCATGGAAGTCACTTTTAGAATGAAATGATGGAAGAAATAGCATCTAAACTGGGGTTTAAGCATGGTCATTCTTCCCCTTACTACCCCCAGGAAAATGGACAAGTAGAGGTCATGAACAAGTCTCTCAAGACCATTTTGTATAAAACTGTCACCTGGAGCAAATTTGACTAACATATCATTCTATATCCCACACTTTGGGCATACTGAACCTCGTTCAAGACTTTCATCGGTTTTTATCCTTTCTAGTTAGTACATGGTGTGGAGTCGATCTTACCTATTAAATGTGAAATCCCTTCTCTTAGATTGGAAGTTGCGCTCCTACCTGACACTTCCGATATTGAACAATGCCTCATGCACCTAGAGAGTCTAGATGAGCAGCGTCAAGACGCCTCTACGACTATCGAAGCAAATAAAAGACGTGTCAAGGTCCAATATGATAAGGCTATCTATCCTTGGTTGTACGCTGAGGGTGACTTGGTCCTTCTATATGATCAATCCAAAGAACCACTAGGGGCAGGCAAGTTCAAGCCCATGTGGCACGGTCCCTATATCATGCAACGTGTCTTAGAAAAAGGAGCTTATGAATTAGAAGATTATGAAGGGAACATGTTGGCTGAGCCCAGGAATGCGCTCTATTTGAAAATATATTATGCTTGATCCCCAATCTTGGGCGTAAATCTTTGTATACTAATGTAATTTAGTGTATATATATTTTCCCTTTATTTTTATCTTCAACTTTCTTATCAAGTTTTTCCTTGGTTGGCAGATGTCAACAGATTCTTCGGTCTACTTAGAATTCGCAGACGAGGCCAGTCGTCATACATGAAACTTGGCTTCCTCTGCTTGGGTTGTTTACTCACCCGAGGGTCTACTGGCTCCTTCAAGTGGCGTATGCCTAAGGCCATCCACAAATAATGTGGTCGAATATAGCGTCATTATAGAACTTTTGCACAATGCTATTTCACATGGTATTCGATCTTTAGAGGTTCGCCTGGACTCCTAGTTAGTAGTATGTCAGTTGAAGGGCAGTTACCATGTGCGTGACCCTTCTTTACTCCGACGATTCCTATAGGTACGAGTTTTGGAATGATAGTTTGATTTTATTACTTATCATCACATACCTAGGAGTTCTAATTATGTATCTGATGCATATGGTAATTTTTTTTTAGATTGGCATTTGTCACATAACTAAATCAAAGAAAACATTCTCATCAATGCACACATTGTAACATAATTTAAGCCGAAGAACCATGTTTCAAAAAATATGACGTTTATAGTACAAAATTGGGGCCAACACCCTCAATATACATATACATCCAATCATACAATAGTCATGACATCTATACATGTGGCACCAGATGAGTTTCATGATAGAAAATTATGGCATTTGTGAGATGCCGAAAGAGCCACACCCAAGCATGGGGCACACCCACCACCTGTCCTTGAATAGCCTTTGGAAAATCCTCCACCTAAACCATAGGAATTCTCTGTGTCAAACGATACATGTTTCCCTGCACATTTTGAAGGACTCTCTCTGCATACCCTCCTGCTGCCTCATCTCCCCGGTGCCTACAATGATGTATTGGATGTCTGTCTAACCATCGTGGACCTACGTCTATGTCACATACATGTCTAATTAGTACTTAGAATCATCCAAAAATATTTTTGTTTTCCTATACAAAAATACAAAAAAATTAAATATTTTAAAAACTTTGACATACCTATGACTCCGTAGGTGGACCCTAGTGGTAATGGCATGTCAGGATCTCCTCAAAAGTCAATTCCTACGTAAGGGTAGTCATCCAGAGCTATCACCTTCCATCTCCACCAAAAGAAGAAGTCATCGTTGTAGGGTGTTGGAACCCTACCTCTCCATTCCTGCCTCATCACCTCGGTCCTCTGTGCCATGAATGGATCGTGAGGTCCACACGAAATAATCTCAACTCTAGGTCCCAAGCCTGGAACCCGCTCGTAGAAAAAGATACAAGTGATAGAAGCAAACCTGAAGTTCCTTTTACCACCCTGTTTGCATTCTGTCAGTTGGCTCTTCATGTTTTCTAGCAGTGAGGTGCACCATTCGTACACCGTGGGTCTCAAGCACTCCACTGAGTAGAACATAAGTGGCCTCGATGCCTAGTGCAAATAGGTTGATCCTGTGATCCATGTCAAAATGAGGACAACAATCTTGAGACTAAGATTGTTTATCTCTCTAATGGGGAGTTGACTCTTGACCTTCTCGGTCCCTACAATGCAATGAGTGGCTATGTATTCCTCGATTTTCATGCCACTCCCAGCTCCGCTGGATTTGAGGTTGACCACCTCACCTCGACGTGACAATCCCGTCAAGAAATAAATGTCCTCGACTTCAATCCTTAATGATTGTCCATCAAGGTTGAAGCTCTCACTATTTGGATCCCAGTAATCCATGAGAAACTATAGAAATATCACTTAGGCCGTCATACCTTTGAGAGCCCAAAACTTGTATATCCCACATCTTTTCAAATCCATTTAGGCCCCTGGATCTCTCTCCACTACAACATCTACCTCCTTATGTTCTCTTTCTCTTCACTTTAGCACCATCCTGCAAGAGAAAAACCCTTTTTTGAGTTAGCAACCTCAAAAAAACATTTTTCACAAACATATACGCAAGATGTAGTGTACACAGTCGTGTATAGGGTTGCTTATATGATGGTTTTTTTTTAAACAGTCGAGTATATGCGACCCAATGAACTGTAGCCTGCGTACACCTAAAGTTTCAAATTATGCTCTAAATAACTTTAAAAATGGAACCTAATTACAAAATCTAATCCACTGAAAAGAAAGAGGAATTCATTATGAGTTACCTGGTCTAGAGGGTCGTCGATTGCGTCGCTCGTAGCTCCCTCAATCACCAGTTGAAGTTCGGAGGCAATTTGGTCCAAAATCCACTATTTGGGTAACAAATACAAATGGTATAGTAAATTTGTTTTTTTTTTACTATTTATAGCAAATTTTTACCCACTTTGCATAGTTTCGTCCAATATTTTGGCCTAATGGACTAATACAATAGTGGATGGAGTTGGTTTTTGTAGTTTTATCTAGGGATTCTTGTGGTTTTCAGCGCCATGTTGCCCGTTCGTAACTTTGGACAGATATTTTTGTTACCCATCATATAGGATAGATATCCAATCCATCATGTACACGTGCATCATCCTATGACTGTCACTCATATGCCTTAGGTACGAACCCATTTCATAGAGACACATAACCTTCTATCTGCAACTAGAAGTGTCGTTATCAAATGGTAGAGACTTACCAAACATGGATACCCTAGTTAGATCCTCTGCTTCATTCGGTGCCCATGAAGATATTTTTTCCGTAGGACTGGGAGTCCCTTATAGTTAATACATGAATTTATGTTGAACCTCATTTCTTACTCATAAACATGCTGACCTATACCAAGAGGACTCCCAGGCGAGTTTGATTTAAGCTCTTTTCCGACTCGTTTTCAAAAAGAGAAAAGATTTCCGAGTGAACTTGTCTCTTTCACACTCGTAAATTGGATTTGAAAGGATGTCTATTTTGTGCAAGTTTATCCCTTTTTCAAACCAAGTAGACTAATATTACAAAAAAGGACATTTTTTGGCGTTAAGTTGTAATTGCATCTCATGCCCTTGCTTGCAGTATTGAGCATATTGTCGGTTCTCGCTTTTGCATTATAAGCCTATCACCTCAACAATTTGCATCATCAGCCAAGCAGAGCCTTGTTTATATCCTTTGCAGCTTGACACCCTATACCCAGGAGGAAACATTCCCCCAAGTGTCCATATCCCGCATGCACCTCCTTGCATTGAACATAGGTATGTTCCACTGCTGGAACTAGTTTTTCTTACTTGCGACACTCATTTTCTCCTCTATATCATAGCATTCATTTGACTATGAAAAAAACAAAAAACAAACAGGCGGGAAGGGATATTATCTTATATTGGAAGCAGTCGTGTCACCTTTGAACAAGAGCACAAAATATTTGAGTCCACTTGTCATCAAAATTTTGGGTTTAGCATGACCTTAGGAAGTTGATCTCGTTACAGAGAGTTTACTCCCCCAACTGGTTACTCTTCTAGTCCCTATGGAGATTTTAATTGATGCCTCCTACATCTCAAAGTTTCATCATTGATTCTATGCTGCCTGAGTCTTCCATATGTCTCATGCTCTTTTTCAAAGGATGTCTATCAACCTGTGTTGGCCATTCCTCGGAACTCTTGGCTTTGCATGTCGGCCATACCCTCAGTGTGTCTCAAAATCACATGATGTTGTAGTCCTATTGTGCACCTTGGTCCTACTTTCCTCATTGGTAGGTAACCTTGAACCCAACCATCAACATTTCATCATTGGTCATTGACTGGATGGTTTCCCTTGTGTTCGACGGTAAGACATATATTCACACATTGGGATTTGTGCAGTGTCTTGGATTCCATTTTCCCTATTGGCGGTTTCCTCTCCTTTGTCAGCAATTTTCCTTATTGGTTGTTATTCAGAGGGTCCTTTTCATGTACCACTTAGATCTGGAACACATGAAAGACACACAGGGTCATTGGTTCATGCACATGTTCTTCATCTGATTTCCTTCAAATCATCAAGCTCCTGCTTTGTACCTCGTGTTGAATTATGAGAGATGCCTTAATTCTCTCCTTTTAGCGGGTCTCCTTCCATCGACTTTGGCTCATCTTTTTTGGAGATGAGACCTAGAGTCCTATGAGTACCTAGAGGCTTGCAGTCATTAGTTGCAAGTTCTCTCACCATCGACAGTTGGGAATGCATCAATGTCTCCTAATCAATGGATTCTTCAAGTGTTCGATCTCGACTCCTTTATTCACACTTGTAAGAATGTACTTGGTGCCTTGATACCTACTTTCATTATCAATATTTTGTCTCACGTTTGTTAACAATATACCTTAAAGACCGGTAATCAAATGAAGTCTCATTGTGTTTGAACTCAACTCCTTTATTCACACGATGTAGACTTGCACCTTTGGAAGATTATGTAGAAGACTTCAAGACATCAATTTATAGTCCCATCTTTCCTGAGCTGTTGCTACCTTTCATTGGACCAGTTTCTATGTGACTTAAGTGATCACGGGAGATCAGATTGTACTCCATTGTATACAGATATCTTCAGATTAATTTTGAGACTGGTTTTACTGGGCCTTTTTCATGACTATGACATCCTTTAGCATGTAACCGCCTTTGTATTTCTTATTCATGGCCATGGAAAACTGTTTGGTATATTTTCACATGGATCTGCAATGTAATTCGAATTGGCAGCCATGTGTGCAAAGTCAGTATAGATTGTAATGAGCAACTAGTTTTTCCAGTTGGGTCCCCATTACTCCATTTATGGGTCTTATAATGTATTTTTTCCATCGCAGATACTCCTCTGACCTCACACATTAGGGGGCATCTATTATAGCAAGATTTGCTTCACCCTATGCAAAATTGCACAGAAGGCCTTTTTCCATTTCTCTATGCAGAACTGAAGTCCCTTTTTGCAAATCCCAGAGCTAAAAACATCATTTTTCCACATATACGTGCCCTACCTAAAGTACAACATGTGTATACGTAGGTTACACCACTACAACCCACGTACATCAGTATTTGTGCCCAAAATTAAAAAATGGTGTCAGGTTTCCATGTCACGTCACGAGATCTATGATCCTTGGCCTTCCATATACTGGAGACATTCCAACTCGACCCTTCAGTTCCACTTGAAAGCTACAAATGGGCCAAATCCGAGCTATGGAAAGGAGGAGAAGAATTCAACTTTGAGAGCAAAGTTACTTTGGAGAAATTATTCAGTTCATATTGAGTATGCATCCCTTTGTCCTTTTAAGTCTAAACACATTGTTCAACCCCCAAGCTCTTCCCTACTTGTTTGAGAACCTCATTGTCTCTCTTATATGAGCTTGCCTTTGGTAGAGGATTGAAGTGGTGGAGGCCCAGCTGAAAGGGACTTAGTTTCTTGGTTTCGAACCGTACTGACACAAAATTTTGTAATTCATTCACTTCTGTTGATTACGTTTTAATAGAAATACTATTTTCTCATCCAATTAATTCCTTGCAAATATTTGAATTGTTATTCCATGGGTGTATTTGTTATGAATGTTGATGGATTATGCTATTGAATGTGCTAACATTATATATTATCACCATATGCTTTTGTTTCTTGGTTGTTGAGGACAAGTTGCAGGTGTATTGATTTGACTCAAGTGATCAACGATGGAATTCATCAAATGTCTAGATGAGGTAGGCCTTTTATCTTGTCTTGCTAGCATATTTGTTTATATAGCATACCTGATATTAGAGTTGATTTCTGCAGTCATTTCAATCTGTTGTGGTTCACCCCTAGCCATAGAAAGATTTTCCTCGTAACACTTATTTATTTGGGGCTTTGTTTTGTGTTTGTTAATACAACAACAAGTGTAAGGAGGATAATGAATGATAAAGGGGCATTAATTATAGTACTTACATATGAATAATCTGCACTAGAAAACAACACATTTTGTTGTCTTAGCAATGATGCAAGCTGGGTGGATTCTCTTTCATGTCAATTTCCAACAACTGTGTCTCATCTTTTAATAAGCATAATGATATTCACAAATTTATTAGGAAGTCTCTATTCAGGATAATATATTACTATTCTTAACGTTGGTAAAGCTAATGACAAAGTCTAGACAACGTTGGTAAAACTGACATTTTTCATGAGACGCTTCGAGACCGAGAGTTTCCCACAACCCAGAGATGGAATAGTGTTTTTCAACGTTCCTAAGGTAATAGTTTTTTAGGTCAAATTTCCTTAGTTCATAGCTGACCTCATGAACTTTGACCTCATGAAATTTGACCTCGGGATCTATGACATCAGAAACTTTGGACTCCAGAACTTTTACCTTGGAAACTATGACCTTAGGAACTTTGACCTTAGTAAATATGATTTGAGGAAATTTGAACTAAGGGACTATGACATGAGGAGATTTGACCCGAGGAACTTTCATCTCAAGAACTATGATCTTAGGAAGTATAGTTAGAGAAGTATTGGATGGAATACTTCAATAATATAGTCCTCTTATGATTCTCATGGAATCAATAATCACTAAGACTTTATAGATCCTTTTTTGTTTGAGAGAAATAAGACCCTACCAAATGGAAAGTGCTTTTGTCTTGGTCTTGTTGTTCATGGTAATTTACCGAGTCCCCAAGCATATAATACAGATCATTTTTCCTTTTAGATTCATAGAAAAACCCCACCCAAACACTTACCTCCCCTAGAACAATGTTTCTTAACCCCTATATTATAATTAATTTATTTTAACCAACCTTCATTATCCTTGAATTTAGTGATTACTTTATTGTACCACATTATTAGCATAATGCTCAACTCAAGGAAACTTTAGATCTTAAAATATCTTCTATAGGTTATTTTTAGGCACCGTATTAAAATATTTCCCAAAGTTAATGAATCGACAAAGAAGATTAGTTTTATTATTTCAACATTCCTCTACAGTAATCTTAAAAATTAATTCAGTGATTCATGCTCGAATGATAGCTTCTAAAGATTATCTTGGGATTTAGCCATTTTTACCAAACTTTCTAACCAAAAGATCATTTTCATTTGTAAAATGATCTCATATAACTTGGCAAAAAGAGGACAAATCGTACTAGTTGTATAATTTTTTGTCGCCACCTTTTAAAATAGGAACAATGAACCTTTCAGTTCGAAGTTTAGAGCTCATTTCGTTTCCAAAATGATCTCATATAAGATCAAAAAATGACAAATCATAATTGTCATATAATTTGAAACATTATTTTTGTCACCACCTTTAAAAATAGGAACAATAAACCTTTCAATGCAAAGTTTAAAAAAACCTTGTTTCACTGGTATATTTAAATATCTATAAATTTAAAATTTAAAATACATGAACAAAGCATCATTTTTTATGATCTTTACTTAATCACTTTTACTGATCTTAGTTTTTCCTTTTATTAAATGTTTAACCCTAAACTCAAATTCATTCAAAATAAAAATCTACCAAACTCAAATTCATTCAAAATAAAAATCTAGTAATAACATTATATTTGTATTACTATTATTTCTTAAGTATTTTTATTTGCATTGCTTGATACATTTTTATATACAATACAATACAATTATGATAATCAATTTTTACATAAAAATGTCTATCCACCACGTGTAAAAAATATGACTTTCGCATACACAAACTTTGCTAAGTTCTAAATCTTACTTTTCAAAATTCATATCACATTCACTAATGAAACTTTATGCAGGGTGGGTATTCTATAGTGGATAGATAGACATTTTTTTGCCTTTATCCATATTCAGCAATATATTTTATTATCCATATTGAGCAATAAATTTTATTATGATTAACAAAGTTAAGTTAATTTTTTATTTCATTATCATTATTTTAAAATAATAATTTTTTAAAAAATTATTCATATTAATATATTTTATTATGATTAACAAAACTAAGTTAACTTTTTATTTCATTATTAATATTTTTAAATAATAATTGAAAAAAATTATTTATATTATAAGAAAATTATTATTTGAATTTTTATAATTACATTTTACATTTAATAACTTTGAAAAGTGAATATCTCATTTCATTTTAAGTATCAATTTATAATCCTTAAATAAAATATTATCATTAACAAGGGCACACTAAATGCAAAATCATTCAAATGACAATGACTTCGTTTACATGGATTTCTTGGATAATTGTTTGTTTTACGTTTAGACACCATGAAATCAAATGAAATCAAAACAAAACATTTTTAGAGAATGAGAATACCCACACACTGAAATGAGATTAAATTGATACAATTTGACAAATATCAAAATTTTGTTAATTATAAAATAAATAGAAAAATTATTGTCATAAAGGTAAATCAAAATTATTCTATAATCATCATTAGAAATTCAATCTTTCTATTCTATAAAAGTTTTATAGCAGTGTAACATCCCATATTTTGATCTTAAACATTTAGAACTTTGATTGTACTCATCATAGTAATTCATTGTTTAGTAACTACTTGAACTTAGATATATTGATATAGACATTTGAGATGTGTGTATCTAAACCTATTTTAGGTGTTTCATAATGTTATTTTATTGTTATATGTTCATAAGGATGATAGTTATGAAAATTGATCAAACATGCAAATTTGAATGTGAAATTTTAATACAATGGATACTAGTGTAACATTATGTTGTGGATGTATAATAGATATGAGACATTTTGTAAATAAGCATATATTTCTTAATTGAATATCAATACAAATATGGATGATCGTATGAAATATGTGATGTGTCTGCATGGATATGAGTATTGGTGAACTAAGTTGCAGGTTGAAAAGTTATGTAATAACCAAATGACTGTAATGTTGACGTAATTTAGATGTCGTAGACATCCAAAAGATAGTGTATGCTATAAGTTGTACTTATGATTTAATTTATGGTTTCAAATATTGCTATGATCTGTGGTAAGTGTGGTTTTGAYAGGACACACAACTTGCCTAGAGTGGTTATTTGATGACGTGACTCTAAGAACAGTAGTTGCACAATAGGGATTGATGTAGGGTGTTGACCCTAGTTCTATAAGGAGGGGTGGAGGTATTTCCCACTGTTTATCCTCTGAAACCTAGAGTCGTGGGAGGGTTGTGTGAAGTCATGCTCCCCTAGACGTGTGATGGCGACTGCTAGTTGCCTGTTGTGTAAGCTGGGTCGAGATGTATGACACTTCCTCTTACGGGTTCTATATGGATTTAGGTCAATATAGTTGACGCTCCAACTTAGTCCAACAGAGGAAAGGATAGGATGGAAGATGGAAGTAGGTTAGGAAGGAAGGATGCTTCGATGTTAGTTGAGAACATTGATTGAGGATTAAAGGTGGCACTATTGTTTACTCACTTGGTTCCTGTCATGTTTAAAAACCTCTTTGATTTCCTATTGATATTTTAAGCATGATAATGAGTTATTGATGAATTGGTGTAATTTTGTTCGTTAAGATTATTAAATGATGCATTACTTGATCTATTGTCCTACAGGTCTTGGTGATCATATAGGAACTATGCTCTAGGGGCAATGGTTGTTTATCGTTAGTACATGCATGAGATATGTGTCCACTAGCTACGCACACATACCCTACCCATGTACACTAGTACAATTAATTAATGTATTAATTATTAAAGTAGATTATTAACTATTTAATTGAATGTTTATTGAATATGTAAATTATATTGAATACAAAATATCTAGAAACATTAAATACCTTATTTGAATTTGATTGATGGTTGGTATGATGAATTAAATGAGCATGGTGGGTTGTCATGTACATTTTGGGAAAAATTGTCAAATTTCCTTTATTAGCTAGCATGAGAAGAAGACTTTTCATTTTATTTATTGTTGTTTAATGCAAGTCATTTATATTTTAGTTCTATTTTAATCTTTTCCCAAAAATCTAGATAAGGGAGTTTGATGGATAATAATGAGGGTGGTTGAGGAGACTTGGGGAAGGGTGTATGGAAACTTGATAAATAGGGAGAAGAAGTGGTGAGGAAGGAGGAACAAGGGAGGTTTGAGTATGATGAGAGGATGTGAAATATTTGGAAGACATATTTCTTATGATGGTTTTCTTTGAGCATTTGGGCTTTGCTATTCTTGGAGTCATGGGCACAGAGGGCCAAAAAAACAAAAGGTTTCTTGGAGCTAGGAACTCGGCTAGGCTCCTAGTTGGCTGGGAGGATTCCATTATTTCACTCTGGGCAAGAGGGAAAAGAATGTTTGGAAGCATCTTCCTACTACTAGCAAAGCTGCATTGCAATTGATGAGCTTCAATGGACCATGGAGGAGGTATTTTCATTGGTATTTTGTTGTACTTCTATTTTAAGTTTTAAATCTTAGAGTTAACATATTACTTAATTCATCATGTTGTTTACAATTATCATTGAGAAAATGTAAAAGAGTTGTGGAAATGAAAATCGATGAAATTATGTTAAATCAAAGTTGAATGCATATGTATTTAATGAGTGATTAATTTCCTAACATCGTAGATGGGTGTTACATTTGGTACCAAAGCACGGTTGCTACGCTAGGGCTTAATGAGTTCATATGATTATAATTAATCTTATTATTTTATAAGGAATTCATATACATTATTATTTGTGTTAGATGTTAGGACTATAAAAATATAGTCTAGATAAAAGAATGTCCTCTCTAGTTCCTTTCACATCTATAATAAATTTGAGTGTTGAAAATCATACAATAATTCAAGAAAGACACAATATGTGCATCTATATCACATATTTTATGCATTGATGTGCATCTATATCACATATTTTAGGCATTGATTGCAAAATGTAACTTATGTCTTTATTTGAGGTATACAAATTTGAATAAGTATTTCATGATTAAACAATATTTTAAGTTGTTCACTGATAACCATTGATGTTGAACCTTAGCAAGTGGTGCTTTTCACTTTTTCTTCTAGTCTCTGTATCAGCAAATCCAATGCCTCCCTACATTTAATTGAATGTTTAATGGAATTCAATGGTATCATCATTGGTAATCCTTCGAGATTATCGAATATTGGGTAAGTTATGGATCTATTTGAAAATAAGTATCCATATAGTTCCATAGTAACATCCGAGCGAACTCATACATTCTCCTTGGTGCTTAAATAGATTCAACTTATGATTTTCCCTCCATTTAAATGCACCATGAGAAGAAGAAGGTTCACTGTGGTATCTCTACCCTTAGTAATCTTGTTCGGTAGCTCTCGGTCCCTCTCTGCGACATAAATTATGTTTGGGAATATCTTGGCCTCCGCTGATCCAACATACAACGACCTAAGGATCACTTTAGGATTTAACATCCCACTACAATCCTCCGCTCTAATCGATAATTTGCAAGCATCCCCTTTAAACAGTGAATCAATCCTTTCCAGCCTCCATTGAATTCAGCCTTATTCTTATACCAGGCGTTGTTCATGGAATTGTCTCTAGGATCCGATTTGGTATTTTTTGTTCTTATTCCCGATGTCGTCCATGATTGAAACCCTCGACTATTCATTAACCCTAAACGAATGGGTATTCATGTAGCTCGATAGAAATGGGATAGATCCATGGTATATGTTAGGATGAAATCATAGACATTGATGGCTACAGTCTATTTATGCACATGGATGGAGGGAACATCTAAGTATTCATGGATTGTATTCCCCTTAATTAACTGATGTTTCCACTATCATAAATTCAAGTTGGATATCTATATGGTCACCTAGTTTGGGTAAAACCTCATTCGGTGAAGATGTCGTCTTCGGGTGCTACATGACTCATGAGATCAGTGTGCATATTAGGAGAAACATAGGGTGCATTTACCTATCTATTTCTTCTAGATAAAGAAATAAATATTATGTTAGCTTCTTTCAGCGTTAATCAATATTGTTGGTAAAACATTGTGGGATATTTCCCTTGCGAATCTGATCAATTTTTTGTTGACTCTTTCTCCCTTCATTTATCGTTACTTCTGTGTATATTTCGTTTGTATTCTTGCCAAGAAAAAGAGTGAGGGATTTGTTCCATTTTTTATGTTTAGGCATGTGAAAGGAGAGACTACGCACCAAAGGGACTGGTGCGTATCTCTGTTCTTGATAGTCTGTACGTCCTCTACCCATTCTCCCTTCCAAGTAACCTATGGGCAACACGTAGCACAAAGATTTAGCACCCACTCTAAGGTGAGGAAAAAGAGCTACCTACATAGAGACACCTAGACGTCTGCCTCACCATTAGATACCTCAACGTGCACCTTTGGTTAGCAGATCGTTTTCCCTTTTCCAGTCGACACCCTCAACTCAGATCAAGGACCAAACCTATGTATGCCACTAAGACCTACAGACATAACCTACTTCCATTCAATGTCTCTAACCCTGTACGATCCCTTTAGAGTAGCTTTTACCCTATCGAAATCTGAATTAATCCAACGAATGAAATGATCTAAAGGATTTCTCAGTGGAGGGCATGGGAAGTCGGCTTGTTCAAAGAACTTGTGGGAAGATTTTGTTTCGGAAAAGTAGACAATCTTCCCTTTAGAAAAGTGATACAGGTAATCAAATAAGGTAAACACTTCACTGTTGGGCTAGTGAATGGAAGCAATCATAGTCCTTCCATCGCGGGCTAGGAGGTTTCTAAGAGTTTGCGTCATGAATAACATTGAAGCACTATCAAGACCAATGGTTGGCTCATCAAGAAAAAGAAAATGAGGGCGCATCAGAATCCCCAGAGAAATGCTAACACGTCTCTTCTCTCCACCAATCAATCCTTGAAGATGCCAGTTTCCGATCGGAGTGTCCACACATTCCTGCAGACGCATTTCCAAAATGGTTCTCTCAACAATGGTCATCTTTTCCTCTCAAGGCAATTTGTCTAGAAGCCTGATATGGGAAGAATTGTAGATTCACTCTTGAACCATTAGAGTCCTGATGAGGGTATCTTATTGAGTAACATAAATGACAGTTCCATATGAAATCCTTGTTGGATTACTGAGAGGGGAGGTGAATCAATAATAGCGTAATTATAATCCTTTTTCTCCAAATAATCCAAGTGTTATATCAATGTAGAATTATTATCCAATAATGAGCAATAAGAAATGAAAAATCACATACATACATAGTACACCAGTGTTTTACGTGGAAACCCAAATCGAGAGAAAACCACGGAAT
>JASDQU011404881.1:31000-41981 GCA_032191745.1 Picea mariana | reverse complement strand
CCCGCTAAAAGAGATATTGATTTCTCCATCAATATGATGCCTCAAGAAGCCCCAATATCCAATACCCCTTACAGGATGAGTACACCAGAATTGAAGGAATTGCAAATGCAACTTGAAGAGCTTCTGAATAAGGGGTATATATGCCCAAGTGTGTTACCTTGGGGTGCCCCAATATTAATTGTGAATAAAAAGGATGGAACATTGAGATTGTTAGCGCTAGAAGTTGTTCCTAGACTGCATTAGGAACAAACCTAGCACATCTTATTTCAAAAGTTAAAATCAAATAATTTTAAAGAGGTGGGAGGATCACACTCTTGATATTAAAAGGGACTTAATGGATAATCTGTCAAGATCTCTTCTCTATGTGCAACATATCAGGTAAACAAAACCTTAGTTGAGTCAAGTGAGAGTGGGGTATATGTTGAAGAAGAATAAATAAAACAAAACTGATAACCATAAAAGAACACTCTGTTCTTTGATATAATTAACCAGTAGAAGAATAAATATTAAACCCATAAATCCTTCCTAAACCAGATTTAAAAGATCTTAAACACACACGTGGTGAAGATTGCACTATAAAAATAGGGAAATCCTCTCAGCACATACATACAACCATATAATCATATAATAGTAATAATGTGTTCAAGATGAAGAATTAGAAATGAGAAACAAAAGAGAATGATACACACCAACTAATGAATTCATTAACCATTGAAATCTTTACACAGACAAGGTCGATCCAAACAATTGTATAAGATAAAGTCTTTGAGGAAAACATGGATCCAACCCTTTCTTCTTCTATATCATTCAATATATAATATTTCAAATAGGTTACATGTACTTATGGTCAATTTTGAGAATCAGGGACACATCAAATCAAGTCTCTACAAAAACCCAAGAAAAATTTAAGTTTCTATTGCTGATATACCAAGTCATAACAATTTACGAAAAAACTCCTAAAATCAAGGCAAAAACCTTGCATAACATCTCTTTGATTTGACTTATTTTACATTTGAATAATGACACTACTGCTTCATCTTTATCTTTCCCATATATATTCGATCTTCAATGCTCCACTTGAGATCAACCTTTGACAACTCAACACAGGTGACTGATTTGGATTGATCTTCGTATCCCAATATAGCTTTTTAGATCCACAAATTTTTTAATAGCTTCATAACATGATCCATTATATGATTACATAATTAATAGCCTTCCTCTGTTACAAGATATGAAACTGGGTGCAAATACCGACAAAATCGGCTGCTATAGGTGTTTCGGTAACGCCTTTATTTCCTTGTGTATACGATTGGAGGAACTTCCTGTAGCGAGCTTCCAAAAACTAATCCCACGTGTTTTAAACTCTTTTCTTTGCCTAGGTTATAGTTGGACATAGCCAAAATAGAGCATGATACCTTAGACACAAGGAACAACAAATATTTTTCCATCCTCCATTACTTTTAATCTCAAAAACTGAATTTATCCCAGAGGTGATATCTTTAAATTGATAGCTTTCTATGCAAGATCGAGGAAGTTTCTTCTGCTAACAATTCTAAGCTATCATTTCTGGTTTGCTTAGATTAAGATCAGGTTTGCATATATTTAGGATCATTCCCTTTAGATCCAATCTTAGGGTTTAGGATTTTCATATCCTTTTTACCCTATTTCCTGGTAGGAACTCTATTTTTCCCAGTGATTGTCTTTTTATTTAAGACCAAACCACCCTTCTTGAATTTATCCTTCTCAGGATTAGTGATAGGGTTTTTCTTGCTTATAGATGTCTTTCCGATAGGTTTGACAGGCTCTTCATCAATGATGATAACCTTCTCTGTGATGGCAGGTTTATTCACTTCTTTAGACTTCAACCTGAACTTATTTTGAGCCCTTATGCTTCGTTTCCTTACTAAAATTCTATACCTAGAGGTATCGTCTTTAGAGGAACTCGAGGCACGAGGAGTGACCTCTTAGATAGGCTCTTCAAGGTGTACATGATCTTCAAACTCTATTGTTGTTTTTCCATGTTGTTGGTCCTCTAATGAAACCCTAGGTTCTGCTAACCTCTTATCCCTTTTTGAGTAATTTTTCTATGCAAAAGGGAAAGGGTGCTTACCTCCACCTAATATGTGAGAAGACCCTGCATTTATTTGTTGACCGGCTGATGTATATTTTACAGGCTAGTCTAGAGTCTTTAAACATGCTGCTCGTTTACCCTTCTTCGTAGTGGCAGATTGATCGACATTAGATGGAGTTTCTTGATCAGGCTTAACAATATTTCCATGTGATTGAGAAGCAAAATAATGATTTTCCTTCTCAAACCCCAACTGGATCAAGAACTGATCCCAAGTATTCTGCAACTTCCCTAGTTCGGCCTTAACAAGAAATTTAATAAACCCCTGATGGAAAATTCCATGAGGAGGGGTCTTGGGGTTGTCTTGAACCCTCATAGCCATCTTGTTGAGTCATCTTAAGAAATAATAAGGTAAATTCATTCTCTTAATCCTTGCTAGATGAAGCAGAAATCAAACATGGCATATGGATACAATAGAATAGCTCCCCTCACATGTAATGAATCTCTTAAGCATGAGAAAGGCTTCCATCCACTCATCAACAATCCAATCCCCGGGGATGCCCTTGGCCCAATTAGGGTCTATGTGTTCAAGATTTAAAAATTGATTGACGTCTCCTCCTGTTATCAATTTATTTTTAAACCACCTTTCGCCATCAGTGGGGAGGTTGCAAGCAACAACTATAGATTCTTGAGTAACCTGCATAACCATGTTTGCGATTCAAGTCCACTGTCCATTGAAACTCTCAGAAAACTCCCTGGATGTAGCGTAATGGTGACCATCTAGCTTGGTACATAAAAGGTACCACCCTTCCCGATCGAAAATGATTTGACAATCTTCATAAGCCTCCATGACTTCAGGCCCTTCAAGCTCTTTCTGATTCATATGTCCACCTTTACCCATCTACACAATCATGACCCAAAAACTAAATTCTTGGTTACAAAGAAGAGATCTGTCTGTTGTGTAACAAGAATAAAATAGATTTGCAAGATCTGCAAGAGACAATTCAAATAAACTAGCTGATATAGGTAACGAACAACGTGCCATTTTTTAAAAACACATTTAATAAGACAACTGATCAGTGTAACCTTCTGAATGAATGATAGGAACAAATGACGATACACCCCATTTCACATGCTATGGCTGATGACCAGTACTTTGCTAACTGATTTTTCATACTCGTGAGCTTGTAGTAAAGTCCAGATCTTCGACGATTCACTAAAGTGCTTAAAATGATCATGACCAGGGACATGTGGAAGTTCCTGTANATGTCAACATTTATGCATCGTGATTATTTAACTTCATGAGTTGTAGATTCAAAGGAATGTTGACATGACTAATGGCTCAAATGAAAATATTTGAAACCGTTTGATGTCATCAAGTAATCATTTAAACATGTGTCTAATTCCCTATGTCCCCTTCTCACAACATTAAGTCCATCTCATTCATTCAGTCTAGCATTCTTTAAAACCCTAATTGCATAAATGGGATGATTTATAGAATGATCATTGTCACTGATAATATATGCCAATTGATATTCACGATAAAATCTCCTAAATTCCCCTCTAAACACATGTATAGTGGCATAAGAGAGATCCATTTGAAGAGATCCCCCAAGCTTCTTACACAAAGATCTGGACAAAATCATACCAAACTTAGAAGGGACATCAACCACAACAATATTGTAACAAACCCACCAAATGGAGGAGCTTCTGTAATGTAAAGCCTCTAAATTTTCATTTTTTTTGTTCTTGCGCAAGAACAAACACCAGTCGCAAGCCCCCTCCACGTGACCACTACTTGTGACCACAAGCCTAAAAAAAAGGCACGTCGTGACTTTTTCCATCGGGTATTCACATACGAGCCAACCTTGCGTCACCAACTCCTGAACCCCTGCACTAAGAGCCTAGCCCAACGCTAGCTCCATTCCTTAACCTCCATCCATATGACCCCTCACTATGACTCGGGGCCCAACTCTCAAGCACTTTGGGACTTTGCGTATCGCAAAGGTGGAAATTAGTCCATCCCCTTTCCTCTTTATCCCGAAATCTGAACTCTCGATGTCAGATCAACGGTCCACAATCTCCCGCGACCCAACGACTTAGATCGACTCTTCGCAAATTGAGACTTCGTGAATTCTCATGATTCCTATCTTTGACCTCCCGAGTTGAGAGTCAACGAAATTTCAATCTCTCACCACGTGTCCCTTCATGACTGATGGCTAGGATTGATGTGGCGTCCAACTCCTCGGGTATTCTTCTCTGCTCCTTACAATCTTTCGAGGTCCGAATCCTTGAACTCTCGGATCTGCTGCCACCTGTCCTCTGATGATGGACAGTTCCGATTAACTTCAAAACTTTGGGACTTCGCAAAAGTCCACTCTTCTGTGCACCTTCAAAGGGTTAGAACTCGTGCACTTTCCTCTGGATCTCACGGCTATGTTTCTCCGTGCATAGATCTGATAAACGAGATATGTTCTCTCACTGTGCATGAACTTAGAGCTTGTGGATCTAAGGGGCTAGAGGGGTTAACTCCCTCGCTCTTTCTAATAACCGATGACCATGACAACCCTTGGCTCCTTCTGGATGAATCTCATCCGTCCGTCCTTCGGACAAGGAAAACCTTTCCCTTTTGGTATTTTCCTATCATTATTCTTCCTGAGTTCCCACCCCAAATGGGTTATGGACTTGGGTTTGGAAATTAACATGGCAAGGGGGATCATGGAAAATTATCCTCTTCAAATGGATGGTTTCAGGTCCACACAATATTTCCTATATCGACCATTTTACGACTTATGCCCGAGAATCCCTCCAGAGTGAAGTTGGGCATACAGTTTATCAGTGGGAAGTATGCGTTCTCAAGGAAATGGAAGCATGCGCATAACATAGCCATTTCTTGCAAAGATGTTCATACATGCATATATATGTGTGTGTGTGTGTGTGTGTGTGTGTAAAACCAAGAAACCATTCATCATTCTAACTCAACAATTAAGGCCAAGAAAATACTTATCAGAATCAGACAATGTGAAGCGAATACTAGAAGGGGTGCCCATTTCCACCCAATCGTAGGCTCAGTCACTCCAAACAGATTTACCACTAGCCACCACCAAGCTATACCACGATGCTCTACAACACAACCTTTTATTCTTTCTCAACCACAATAGGGACAAAGGTTACTCTCCTCTTCCCGCAGGATCCTGGCAATGGTTTACACAATACCAAGTAAGGAGGACTAGCCTCATTTATCAACTTGTATCATAACCTTCTCTTCCATTTAATGTGTCCAAAATGCATAGACTCTCTATTCTTCCTTGAATCCCTGAGATTCACTTCTCATCTCTGCACTCTTCGCAGGTGTGTTCTTCCCCTCTCCCCACCGCACCTTCCCTCCTTGCCTCTTTCAGCAGGGTCGCGTGTGGCCCGAATTCCCAGTCAGCGGTCAAGTCTGGAAGCCTTACAGAGGATTCCTTACACACCCCATCCCTAATTAACTCTTGAGGAGGTCTTCCCACCCACTAGCCTGACTGCAATTCATTTCTGGGTCTGAGGACGGTTCTGGTCCTAAGTAATTAAGTCCAGTAAGCACTGGTTTGGTGAAGGTTAACACAACCATTCCTGGTCCCCTTCACCCTCTCTTCGTATAACATCCATGGTCTTTCGAAGTACACCCCCCTTCCATCAGTAATGCAACACTTTTCCATTTTCTTAGTAAATAATTAGGTTCACATTCGTTTACCTTTCGAACAAAGGTCCATTGAATCAATATCCACACATATAAAGTTTGCCATAGTCTTTTGGCCATTTGTAGTTATATTTACAAACAGGGGGAAACAGGGTGTCACAATTCCCTCCCCCTTAAAGGAACATCATCCTCGATGTTCTATCTATTATCATGTCCTGTATGTACATAAGTGAAAAAAATGGGTATGCTTGTCTCATGGAATCCTCCATTTCCCATGTGGCCTCATTTGGGCCAAAATGTTTCCACTGCACCTTGATCTGTGCAATGGTTCGGTTCCTGAGTGGTGTTTTCTTCCTGTCTAGTATGCATTGAGGTTCTGGCAGGAATTCTCCCTCTGGTTCCACCTGGATCACAGACCAATCAATTATATGATTAGAATCATGTACATATTTCTTCATCAATGAAACATGGAAAACATTATGTGATTTTACTGTGGGAGGAAGTGCTAGCCTATAGGCTACGGGTCCCACTCTATCTAGGACTTCAAAAGGTCCACAATACCAAGGTTCCAACTTGGCACAAGCTCCCATCCTCAAAGAACTATTCTTGGGCCTAACTCAGAGATAGACGTGGTCTCCCGTCCTAAATTCTCTGGGGGTTCTCTTTCTATTGGCATAACTTTTCTGTCTATTCTGAGTGATTTTCATATTTTTCTTTATCTGAATCACTTGTTGTTCCATTTCTTTCAACATGTCAGGCCCAATCATAATTTTGTTCACGGGATTACTCCAACTAACTGGAGTTTTTTACGGCCTCCATATAGGACTTCGAAAGGGCTCATCTTTAGTGATTCTTGGTAGCCGTTGTTGTAGGCAAATTCCACCAGTGGCAGGTAATCTTCCCACTTATTATGTTGATGTATTACATGCATCCTTAGCATGTATTCTAATATTTTGTTCACTCTTTCCATCTGTCCATCGGTTTGAGGGTGATAGGCTGTGCTAAACAATAATTTGGACTCTAGACCAACCATCAAGGATTTTCAAAAGTTTGAAGTAAATTTTGTGTCTCTGTCAGACATGATCTCCTTAGGCATTCCATGTAGTCTGACTATCTCCTTCATGACTATGTTGGCAATATCTATTTCCTTGCAAGTCGATTTGACGAGAATAAAATGAGCGGACTTGCTCAATTTATCCACCACTACCATGATGGCATCATTCTTCCTGGCCGATGTTGGTAATCCAGTGATGTATTCCATGGAGATGGTCTCCCATTTCCATTTCGGGATTGGTAGAGGTTGTAATAATCCTGCTGGGTGCCGGTGTTCTTATTTAACTTGTTGGCACTCTAGACATTTAGCTAAATACTCAGCTATGTCTTTCTTCAATCTAGGCCAATAGAATTGTTTCCTGGTGGCCATGACCATCTTCTGATAGCCCAGATGGCTGATGTATGGTTTCTTGTGCAATTCATCCATTATGAACCTCTTCAAGTCGTCACAACTTGGAATATATAGCCTATTTCGGTAAGTCAGTAGACCTCCATCTAGCATCTGGTAGCCTTCGTACTTATCCCTCCGGGTTCTTGCTCCAGGTACGAGGTCACGGTCTAGAAGAATGCATCTGTTTCCTGTGCATTCTTGATTCTTTCCCCGACATTCGTCTCGTAGGTGCTCACTACTGCCAGGTGAATTGTTTTCATACTCTTGCTAAGGGCATCGACCACCGTATTTTCCTTTCCTTTGATATGTTTGATTTCGAAATCAAACTCGCTAAGGAGGACCATCCACCTAGCTTGTCTAGCATTGAGTTTTGGTTGGTTAGACAAGTGCCACAATTCACATTGATTTTTCATAAGTACAAATTTCCTACCTAGGAGGTAATGCCTCCACATTTTCAAAGAGTGCACTATGGTGGCCAACTCTAGATCATGGGTCACATAGTTGACTTCCTGTTCATTCAATTTTCGAGATTCATAGAAAACTACGCTTCCTTCTTGCATAAGGACTCCTCTGAGTCCTTCCTTGCAGGCATATATGCACACGAGGAAGTCATTATCGGGATCGACGATCTTCAGCATGGGCACATGGGTCATAAGGTGTTTTAGTGACTGAAACCTTTCTTCACATTCCAGTGTCCAAATGAATTTAACCCCCTTCCTCTGGAGGGCAGTGATTGGACAACCAATCTTGGAAAACCCTTTTATAAACCTCCTATAGTATCCTGCTAAACCCATAAAGGATCTGATATCCGAAACATCCTTTGGGGTAGGCCATTCCATGATGGATTTGATCTTGTCAGGGTCTACTGATACCCCTTCTTCAGATATGACATGGCCCAAGTAATGTATTTTCTTCTGGAAAAAGTCACACTTGCTAAATTTGGCATAGAGATGATGCTCTCTTAGCACTTGAAGTACAAGTCTAAGATGTTCCTCATGTTCCTCTCTATTCTTGGAGGAGATTAAGATATCGTCAATAAAAACCAGTACAAACTTGTCTAGGAATTTGCTGAGTACATTGTTAATCAAGCACATACAGGTGGCAGGGGCATTGGTTAATCCAAATGGTACTACCACAAATTCGTAGTGACCATATCTTGTCCTAAAGGCGGTTTTGTGGATGTCTTCATCCTTGATTCAGACTTGATGGTATCCAGATCTCAAGTCAATCTTTGAGAAAATGGTAGCACCCCCCAAATGATCGAACAAGTCATCGATTTTGGGTAAGGGGTACTTGTTCTTTATGGTTACCTTATTGAGTTGTCTATAATCTATGCACAGTCTGAATGTACCATCTTTCTTCTTCACAAACAAGACTGGTTCTCCCCATGGAGACATGCTATGCTGGATGTATCCTTTGTCCATCATTTCCTTTAGTTGTATTTTGAATTCAACTAGCTCGGGTGTACTCATCCTATAGGGGGTCCTAGAAACTGGTACCGCTCCAGGTGCAAGTTCTATTGAGAAGTCAATGTCCCTTCTCGGAGGTAGACCCGACTCCTCTTTTGGAAACACATCTCTATACTCTCTTAGTATGGGGTGGTCTTCTAGGCTTGGTCCATCATCCTCAACAAATTCCAACACCTGTATTTCATATAGAGGACATTCCTTTCTGCAATAATTTTTCATTTGAAGGGTTGATATTCGTCTCACAGAGATAGGATTCTGAATCCCTTGGAGGGTTATATTTCACCCTTCTTCATTTACACATTCTAAGGTTTTGTGGTAACAATCCAGCTTAGTTTTACATGCAACTAGCCAGTCCATACCAATCAGCGGTCATATGTTCCTAGGGGAAGTATGTTAAGGTTAGCTTGGGTGGGAAATCCATTCATAGTGAATTGGAAAGATGGTACTACCTTTGCTTATTTTCTTTTGGTGCCAGTGGCTAAATGTACCAACCATGGCTTAACATGTTTATGTGGATGTAATTTACACTTATCAACAACCCGAGGGGATACATAACTCAAATTGGAACCAGGGTCAATTAAAATAGACACTAGATGGTTGGTGATCATACCTTCCATCTCCACCACTGAAGCTTGATGGTCGGCTTGTTTATTCTCCATAGTTGCATAAATACCTGGCATATTCTTGGCCACGCCATTGACGGTGGTAGCTTCTTGGACGTTGTAATTTCTCCTACTATTCTGATGTCTATGGGGATAGTCCCTTAGTAGATGTTCTTCTCCACAACCCCAACATTTCAAGGGTTCTTTCTTTAGGTTATCAGTCTTTCCCGGGGCTGATCCAAAAGGTATATTTCCGCTCTAGGAGGGGAAATTCTATTGGCGTACACTTCGATCAGGAAATCTCATCCTTGAATCCTTCCTATAGTTTTTAAACCTTGAGGGTTTAAACCCCTTTTTCTAGAACCACGAACTATTCTTCTGCTTCCAGCCTTCGTGAGGTTCTATCTGAATCCCAAGCTGTTCATAACACTATCTTGCCTTTCAGATAATGTTTTCTAGGGTCTTTGGCTCATCAAACTCAATTATGTTATGATAGTCCTTAGGTAGCCCACTGATAAATCGCTGCACCTTTGCAGTTTCCACTTTTATGCAGTGTACATACCTCAACAACTCAAGGAATCTGCTGACATATTCCTCTATGGTGAGTTGTCTCAGCTGGAGTTCATAGAACTATTTATTCTTCTTGTCGAAATAGTTTTCCGAAAAATACTTATTCCTGAATTATTTCTCAAACTGTTCCCAAGATAGGTCCTCTTCATGAATCCCTTTCACATTATTAAGGTCTTCCCACCAAATGGAAGCCTTTCCATTCAGGTTGAAAGTGGCTACTCGGGCCTTCAAGTTTTCAGAGAAGTCATGGAATCTGGAATACTTCTTTAGTCCAAGAAGCCATGCCTTCAACTCCTCTCCTTTCTTAATCTCACCATCGAAAGAGGGTGGTTTGGCCTTCCTGAATTCTTCGAGATTATGACTTTTGGAATGCTTTCGTTTCTTCCGTTTTCCTTGAGAACGTGAACTGATTCTACTACTAGAAGATCCCTCTGAGTCACCAGTTTCCTTTCCAGAGGATTCGTCCGATGCTTGTCCCCTGTCTCTAGGTTGGACCTTTCTCAAGGTACTCCTCCCAGTGATATATTAGGTGGACTTCGACCCCTATTTGTCTGTCGCCGGTCCACATGACTGGTGTCAGGTCCATGCTGCAGTTGCCTTTGTATGTCAATTAAAACTCCACAGCAAGACTACATTAATTTCCATTTTCTTCTTTTTCTCTTTTATCAATCTCTCGTTGTTGGCCTTGCAGCTCTGTAATTCAGCCATGAGACTCCTCACAGTCTTAGCGAGGTCTGGAGGGGTCTCTACCACCCTCCTCTCATCAAACTCTTCATCTCTATTGTGGGAGCCATCCCCCACTTTGTGGTGCATCACCATTCTATATGATTGCAGTTTCCTGTGGTTGATCGACTGCTTGAGTGCAGGAAAAACACTTGTTGTTAGCTAATCATTATATTAGTTCATAACCATCACATAATTTCACATATCTTAAATACATACACACACAACAATAAGCTGTCATTCTTTTCTATAATAAGGTCTTAACCAGACTTTGTAGGGAGGGAGTAAGGTAGGATATTTCCCTTTAAACCCATTAATGTGGTCGTTATGCAACTCGTCCATGAGCCCGAACAAGCCAAGTGATGTAACCAAGCTCTGATACCAATTTGTAACTCACCCACCAAATGGAGGAGCTTCTATAATGTA
>JASDQU011404881.1:18057-29900 GCA_032191745.1 Picea mariana | reverse complement strand
TATATATATATATATATATATATATATATATATATAGATGTGTAAAACCAAGAAATCATTCATCATTCTAACTCAACAATTAAGGCCAAGAAAAGACTTATTAGAATCAGACAATGTGAAGCGACTACTGGAAGGGGTGTCCGTTTCCACCCAACTGTAGGCTCAGACACTCCAAACATATTTACCACTAGCCACCCCCGAGCTAGACCACGATTCTCTGCAACACAACCTTTTCTTCTCACTCAACCAAAATAGGGACAAAGGTTACTCTCCTCTTCCCGCAGGATCTTGGCAATGGCTTCACGGTACCAAGCAAGGAGGAATAACCCCGTTTATCAGTTTGTATCATAAACTTCTCTGCCATTTCCTGTGTCTAGAACGTGTAGACTCTCCATTCTTCCTTGAATCCATGAGATTCACTTCTCATCTCTGCACTCTTCGCAAGCATGTTCTTCCCCTCTCCCCACCACACCTTCCCTCCTTGCCTCTTTCAGCAGGGTCACGTGTGGCTCGAATTCCCAGTCAATGGTCAAGTCTGGAAGCCTTACGAAGGAGTGCTTACACACCCCATCCCTCATTAACTCTTGAGGAGGTCTTCCCACCCACCAACCTGACTTTAATTCATTTCCGGGTCAGAGGACGGTTCTGGTCCTGAGTAATTAAATCTAGTAAGCACTGGTTTGGTGAAGGTTAAGGCAACAATTCCTGGTCCCCTTCACCCTCTCTTCATATAAAATCCATGGTTTTTCTAAGTACACCCCCTTCCATTAGTCATGCAACACTTGTCCATTTTCTTAGTAAATAATTAGGTTCACATTCATTTACCTTTCGAACAAAGGTCCATCGTATCAATATCCACACATATAAAGTTTGCCATAGTCTTTTGGCCATTTATAGTTATATTTACAAACTGGGGGAAACAGGGTGTCACAATTCCATGACTAAACTTTTGGCTGAGATTTGAGATAATGAAACATCAAGGTCTTTGATAACCCCCAAGCATTTGACTTTTTTGGAATCAAAAGAAAAGAGATCATGGTATGCTTTAGTGATTTCTAACCCTAGTTCTTCCATGACAACCTTTGGCATAAGATTATGAGAGGCTTTAGAATCTAACAGACAGTCATGAAGTATTTTGTCATGAACATTTAATGAGACATAAAAAGGAGGAGTGGAATCATCCCTTTCTTCTACAATAGGCCCTAAAACAATAGTAAGTTTTCCATCCTGAAGATTAATCACATTAGTAGAAGGGTCTGTGGTAGAAGAAGGTTGCAACCATTTCAAAATCTGATTCCTATATGAATTAGTTTTAACCAATTTAGTCAGAGGAATAAGGATTTTGATCTTACTTATCTCATGTTCCAAACTAAAAGAAAAGGCTAACCTGTTTGATTCCAGGGCTGATAATTTCATAGCAGGTTGTACTTGTCTTTTTTCAGGATGCTTGCTTCCTGTCTGTATCGCTGGGACAACAGGTTTGTCTTTTTGAGGAGCAGATTTTGATCTAAGATTGTACCCTTACTGTTCAGTATTACAAAGCATATTATCTATACTTCCCCCAACATGTGAACTCAATGAATCTTCATATTCATTTTGTGTTAGGTGATCGAGGGAAATCTCATCTCTAAACAAATGAATATCCATATTTTCATCAACATCTTCAACTTCTTGATTTTCTTTAATGTAATTATTCTATAGAGGTGTCCGAATTTTCTGATCATCGTTATTCTTCTTATCCATCTGCATGATTTGAGAGTTATAAGGCATTCTGTATTGATTTTGACTCCGATTTCCTTCTTGAGGAGCATTCAATTTCTATTTTTCCAATCCGAGTTTAGACAATTCAGATGACATTTCCTCCATCTTTCTTGCCATCTCCTCCAAGGAAGTCTTCTGATTTTTAGTATTAGATGCATAAGACTTATATTCTTCTTTTAGCTTTCCCTTATCTGATCTCTTCTTCAACTATTCTGATGCTAGAATATTGGACTCAACTTCAAGAGTTGAATCTTGCATATCATCCATAGTGGTTGATATTCTTTCCCTAAGAAGCAAACAAAAATCAACATCAAAGGAATTAGAATAAGTGACCTTTGCTAACCTTTCAGCTGGTTTGATATCATCTGACATTTTCTGATACATCCGATTGAATCTCTGAGAAAATTCAGAGACAGATTCACCATTCTTTCTTCATATATTATTGAATTTTGTCATGGAATACAAATCAATTTCTTATCTCCCCACTTTCTCAAGAAGGTGGCATCAAGGTCTGTGATGGTGGTAATAGAGTTAGCTCTAAGGTTCCTGAACCACTTCCTCACTTCTCCATCTAAACTTTGAACAAAAAGCCTCATCCACACATCATCATAGTCCACTTGGAAATTGTCAGCAAAGGAATAAAAAGCAGTTAAATGATCCTCTGCAGTTGTTTCCCCTTCATTTTCAAACCTTGGAAGGTACTTCATGTAATCACTTGTTTGGAGAGGATGAAGATTATTTGACAATACCAAAGGTGCATATCTGGTAGCCTTGATAACATCCATTGGGTTGGGAGGTGCTGCACCAACCATTTTTTGACCACCTGAAGATTGATTTGTGTGTGAGGACTATGGTGATTGTGGTGATGAGAGCTTAGTAATTTTCACCAATTGAATCTTAGGAGAGGACTGGAGAATTTATTCAACAAGTTTTTTAGCAACAAGGATATTAACTTGGAGGATAAGATTGGGTTTCTCTTCTTGAACTTATTCAAGGATTAAGATCTTTTCCAAGGGAGGGTACTCTATTTCTTCATGGAATTCAAATATTTCTTCAGATTTATATCTACTTTCAGGATAGGGTGTGTAAAAATATTATGGTTCTACAAATTCATGTTTCCCCTTGGTAGATTCTTCAGAAGGAGGTAAAAGAAAAAGTTTTTCAGATCCTAATTTTTTAAGAGATTTGGATTGTTTTAGGATCTTCTCAATATCTAAAACAACATGCACATTGGGAGATTCTGGATGGGCTCTAGTCCCCTTTTTCTTTGGATCCAAAGTGTCTAATGTGGAGTCACCAGGTGAAAATATATGCAATCAACTATGCCTAGTTATAGTTTCACCATCTACAACTAGATCTGTGTCATGTCGTTCTACCCAGGGAAAGTCTCATCGTTTCGTCCCCGGAAACGACGCCAAAATATGTTAGCGCTAGAATTTGTTCCTAGACTGTGTTAGGTACAATCCTAGCACATCTTATTTCAAAATTTAAAAGAAAATAATTTTAAAGAGGTGGGAGGATCATACTCTTGATCTTAAACGAGACTTAATGGATAAACCGTCAAGATCTCTTCTCTATGTGCAACAGATCAGGTGAAAAAAACCTTAGTCGAGTCAAGTGAGAGTGGGGTATATGTTGAAGAAGAATAAATGAAAAAAAGATGATAACCATAAAAGAACAATCTGTTCTTTGATATAATTAACCAGTAGAAGAATAAATCTTAAACCCAAAAATCCTTCTTAAACAAGATTTAAAAGATCTTAAAAACAAATGTGGTGAAGATTTCACTATAAAAATAGGGAAATCCTCTAAGCACATACATACAACCATATAATCATATAATAGTAATAATGTGTTCAAGATGAAGAATTAGAAATGAGAAACAAAAGCGAATGATACACACCAACTAATGAATTCATTAACCATTGAAATCTTTACACAGATATTTAAGAATATATAGATGGAGAAGAACCATTGAATCTGATCAAATTAGATTTAAGAAATAGGTTTGGATCTGTTCAATTGCATAATGTTTGTTGTTATTCTTCATCCTTCTTCCCATTCCATAAATAATGGATATGTGCAGTTCTCCTGCATCTAGCAGGAATTGAACCTGTGAGCTCACCAATTATGAGTTGAAATGAGAAACAAAAGAGAATGATACACACCAACTAATGACTTCATTAACCACTGAAATCTTTACACAAATAAGGTCGATCCAAATAGTTGTATAAGATAAAGTTGTTTAGAAAAACATGGATCCAACCCTTTCTTCTTCTATATCATTCAATACATAATATTTCAAATAGATTACATGTACTTATGGTCAATCCTGAGAATTAGGGACACCTCAAAACAAATCTCTACAAAAACTCAGGACAAATTTAAGTTTCTAACTGCTGATATACCAAATCATAACAATTTACGAAAAAGCTCCTAAAATCAGGGCACCAACCTTGCATAACATCTCTTTGATTTGATTTATTTTACATTTGAATAATGACACTACTGCTTCATCTTTATCTTTCCTAGATATATCCGATCTTCAATGCTCCACTTGAGATCAACCTTTGACAACTCAACACAGGTGACTAATCTGGATTGATCTTCGTATCCCAATATAGATTTTTAGATCCACAAAACATTTTATAGCTTCATAACATGATCCATTATATGCTTACAAAATTTATATCCTTCCTCTATTACAAGATATGAAACTGGGTGCAAATAGTAACAAAATCGGCTGCTACAGGCGTTCCGATATCGCCTTTATTTCCCTGTGTATACGATTGCAGGAACTTCCTGTAGCGACCTTCCAAAAACTAGTCCCGCATGTTTTAAACTCTTTTATTTGTCTAGGTTATAGCTGGACATAGCCAAAAAGGAGCATGATATCTTAGACACAGGGAACGAAAAATATTTTTCCATCCCCCATTATTTTTAATCTCAAAAACTAGATTTATCCTGGAGGTGATATCTTTAAATTGATAGCTTTCTATGCAAGATTGAGGAAGTTTTTTATGCCAACAATTCTAAGCTATCCTTTCTGGTCTGCTTAGATTAAGATCATGTTTTCATATATTTAGGTTCATTCCCTTCAGATCCAATCTTAGGGTTTGGGATTTTCATATCCTTTTTACCACGTTTCTTGGTAGGAACTTTGTTTTTCCCAATGATTGTCTTTTTATTTATTATCAAACCACCCTTCCTGAATTTATCCTTCTCAGGCTTAGTGACAGGGGTTTTATTGCTTATAGATGTGTTTCCAATAGGTTTGACATGCTCTTCATCAATGATGATAACCTTTTATGGGATGACAGGTTTATTCACTGCTTTAGACTTCAACCTGAACTTATTTTGAGGCCTTGTGCTTCATTTCCTTACTAAAATTCTATACCTAGAGGTATCATCTTCAGAGGAACTCAAGACATGAGGAGTGACCTCTGGGATAGGCTCTTCAAGGTGTATGAGATCTTCAAACTCTATTGTTGTTTTTCCAGGTTGCTGGTTTGTTAGGGACCTAACCCCTCACGTAGGTAGAATAATATATTTCTATGTAATAAAGGTCAATATTAATAAGGCCTAGCAATAAGTAAGAATAAGTCAAATGTAAGAAGACCTAATAGAAGATTCTGCTTCAAGAAGGATCTTCCTCTATATTGTTCTTTTGGCTAGACATATTTAGTATAAATAGGAGTAGAGGGTATGCAAATCTTTTTCTTGTATATTATTGTAATAGAGCTCCACTCTGCTGGAGGTTTCCCCCTCGAAGAGGCAAGTGAAAATTTATCTCAGTAATCAAAGTCCTCTTTATGTCATTGTTTATCTTCCATTTCTAGCTAATTATTTATGTTTTGCATACTATTTTATATTTGGAATATTAAAAGTGGTATCAGAGCATCTTCCTCGACAAAAAATTGTGAGTTATTTTTTTTTTTAGGGTAGAGACATATTCCAGCGTATTTAAGCTACAAATATCTGTCGTTACATGCATAAACCCACGGTCGGGGATTCATACACGCAAAAAATACAAGTGTTACTTAAGAGAACATCTATTGGCCACCCTTGTAACCCCTGTTGGTACCCCTTCGAGTGGTAGCGCATCAGACAACACCTGTATACGGATCGACCTAGATCTCCTGAAGCCCTCCATAGATAAACTGATCGATCGCCTGACTGCTATAGTGCCACTGAGAAAAACACTCGAGAAGATACTCTCTATTACCTGGGTAGTTAGGTAGTACGGATAAGGGCATGATCTAGCCTCCTTAGTTGGTGCCCTGAGATATTGGGCCAAGTACTACTGTTGGACCCCACACATATATCAAAGAGCTATAGTAGAGGGAAAACACTTGTCTGTAGAACCCTTGGACACCCTAACCCTTGGGATGGAAACAAAAATAGAACAAATAATATCTATTTCCATGCACCTGTGTCTCCTACATTCAGGTTGCGAAATTATTAGTCTGGATGTTGTTGGCACCATTATTTGAGACTTATCCTGTTGGATTCCTCTCTTCGCCCTTATCGCAATCAGACCTATCATTTTTCAACAATTTTGTTTTTCTCGTGGACCTGACCCCCTTCCAACACCCTTATTTGGGATTTACCCCATTGGATTCCACTCGTTGCCCTGATCGTTGTGATACACTTCACCCATAACCCATTTTTTGTGTGGTCCCATCCACCCCTTTTCGTGTTCCCTCTTCATCATGGCCCACACCTGTAGCCAAGACTTGGATGCTCACTTCAATTCCTTGCACTCTAATTTCACAAAAACCCAAAAAGAAGTGAGACAACTCAGTGCCGATGTTTCCATCGTCAATACAAACATGCATTCCTCCATCGATGCAAAAATAGAGGACCTCAAACAAGACCTCACTACCTACCTTGAATACTTCAATACCGAGTTTATCTCCTTCACTATGATGATCTGCGCCAAGCTGCATATCCCTGCATATCTTCCCTCATCGGACCCACCTTTGCAAACCGAAGGTGAAACTTCCTCTCATTCCCAAAATTTTCTGCCCCATCACTTTCATCATGACCTACACCTTCCGTGTGTGGATGTGACCAAATTTGATGGCTTGGATCCCACTGGTTGGGTAACTCAAATGGAACATTATTTCTCTTTGTATGGCATTACAAATGAGTTTGCCAAACTCTGGTATGGTGTTCTCCATCTAGCTCAAGAACGTTGGCAATGGTGGCAATGGAGAAAACATTTTCACCAAGGGTATGTGGCTTGGACACACTTTGTGGCAAATCTTTATGAATGCTTTGACACTAACACCAACCATTTAGGCCATTTGACAAATTTGAAACAATATGGCATAGTGGAAGACTTTATAGCCACTTTTGAGCAGTTGGATTTCCGTATAGAGGGCATGTATGATGATTTTTTCCAAGAATGTTTTATCAGTGGCCTCAAGGATGAGCTTCGAGCCCATGTCCTCATGGTTCGGCCTCAGAGTTGGGTGGACGCTACTAAACGAGCTAAGGAAGCACAACAAGTTGTCTCTTCTCAAAATAAAAAACCCTCCTTTATTTCTCACACTAAACTAGTCACTTCCACTCCTCCTTCTACTCCACTAAAGATCTATAAATTGACTAGGGAAGAAATGGCTGAAAGCCAACTCAAAGGCCTTTGTTATAATTGTGATGAAAAATATTTTCCTGGGCACAAGTGCAAGGAACAAAATATTTTTATGGCCATCTCGGAGGATGTTTCAAAAGACAATGTTGAGGTTTTGATTGTGGCCATGTCACTTCAACCCACTGACATGACCCCTCCCTCATACCCTTCCGAAGTAGAACCAATCATTTCTCTAAATTTTCTCACTAGCTTCTGTGCTCCCTAAACCCTCAAGCTAATTGATTACATTAAGCATAGGAAGGCCATCATTCTTGTTGATAGTGGAAGCACCCATAATTTTATTCATCGCCACATTTCTCAAGAAACTAATTGCTATATCCATTTCGTCAATAATTTTCAAATCATGATTGCCAATGGCAGGTCCATGAAATGTGGAGGGTGCTGTGAAAATGTGCATCTCCAAATTGGTCAGTACCACATGAAATCTCATATGTTTGCTATCGACATGGGCGGTTGTGACATTGTGTTGAGTGCAGAATGGCTAAGGAATTTGGGTCCCATTATCATGGATTTTAAGGAATTAACCATGCAATTCGACCAGGAGGGCCAACAAAATAAGTTCCAAGGAATCACCACCGGTTCCCCAGAGATCATCAGTTCACATTGCATAGAAAAGCTGCTGAAAAAATGTCATTCTGGAATTATTGCACAACTTCATGCCATTCAATCCACTAAGACACCCTCTGTGCCGCAGGACCTCCAATCCATCCTCTCTAAACATCAAGTGTTTTTTTTCCACTCTCGAGGGACTCCCTCCTTCCTGTGGTGTTCATGATCATTCCATTCCCCTTGTCCCCAAAATCCTTCCTCCCAATATTCTTCCTTATCATCATCCCTTTTCCCAAAAAAAATAAATTGAGAAAATTGTTCAAGAATTGCTCAACGTAGGTGTTGTTTGCCCTAGTATGATCCCCTAATCTTCTCTTGTGGTCATGGTACTTAAGAAATAAGGTTCTTGGTGCATGTGTACTGACTTTCGCACCCTCAACAAACTCACCATTAAAGAAAAATTTCCCAGTCTTGTCATTGATGACCTCTTGGATGAATTGAGTGGCATCCAATTCTTTACTAAACTTGATCTTCGTTCTGGCTACCACCAGATACATATGAATGAGGCAGACATTCCTAAGACTGCATTTAGAACTCACGAGGGACACTATGAGTTTTTGGTCATGCCCTTTGAATTGTGTAATGATCCCTCCACTTTCCAAAGCCTCATGAATCATGTCTTCCGTCCTTTTCTCCGTCATTTTGTCTTATTTTTCTTTGATGATATGCTCATCTATAGTAGAACCTAGACAACCCATCTTTCTCATGTGGATCAATTTCTCCATCTACTCTCTCAACACCAACGTTTCCTCAAACAATCTAAATTTTCTTTTGTCACCTCATAAGTCGAGTACTTGGGTCATCTTGTTGGCAAGGCCGATGTTAGGGTGGATCCTAAAAATATTGAAGCTATGCAAGATTGGACTCACCCAAATACTCTCAAAATATTGCGTGGATTTCTAGGTTTAACATGTTATTATCACAAGTTTGTTAATAATTATGGAAAGATTGCAACACCTCTCACTGCTCTCCTTAAAAATAATTCTTTCACTTGGACTCCAACAACTGCTCAGGATTTTCAAACCTTGAAGATGGCCATGTGCACCACTTCAGTCTTAGCCCTTCTTGATTTCACAAAGAACTTTGTCCTGGAATGTGATGCTTTTGGGAAAGGAATTGGAGCATTCCTTATGTAAGAGGGTCAGCCTTTGGCCTTTACCAGCAAACAATTGTCAGAGTGAAATTTGGGAAAGTCAATCTATGAAAAGGAAATGTAGGCTATTTTTCATGCCATGGATCTTTAACGCCCTTATCTATTGGGGCAATGCTTCCAAATTAAGATAGATCATCAAAGCCTCAAGTATTTTTTGGAACAACGCCTTTCCTCCCCAAAGCAACAAAAATGAGTGACTAAGCTCTTTGGATATGATTATGAGATCATTTACAAGAAAGGGAAAAGAAAATGTGGTTGTTGATGCACTTTCCAAAAAATATGAAGATGAAGGGTCCCTTTGTTCCCTCTCCTTCATTGTACTAGATTGGCTCCAAACTGTTCTCAAGGAATGGCTACACGATCCCAAAAGTTTGCATTTGATACAACAATTGCAGGCCAATTCTCTAGTTTCCCCAGGCTGCTCTTGGCTCAATGATGAGCTTCGACACAAAGGACATTTGTATTTAAGTAAACAATTAAAACTTAAATCCATGGTACTTTCTGAGCTTCATGATACACCCACTGCTGGGCACTCAGGGTTTACCAAAACCTATGACCGGGCCAATCGTTCTTTTTTCTAGGATGGTATGAAACAAGTTGTTCCCAATTTTGTGGCAGAATGTGATGTTTGTCAACACAACAAGGGGGAAATAGTAAAAGCTCTTGGCACACTACAACCACTTCCAATTCCACTTGCTATTTGGAGGGATATCTCTATGGATTTTATTGTAGGATTACCTAAATCAAGCAATGAATCAGTCATCATGGTGATAGTTGATCATCTTTACAAGTATGCTCATGTATTGTCTCTTCAACACCCATTTATAGCCTCCACTGTGGCTCAACTTTTCATGGTTCAGGTCTTTAAGCTTCATGGCATGCCTTATTCTATTGTTTTTGATTGCGACCCAACTTTCACCAGTAATTTTTGGCAAGAACTATTCAATCTACAAGGTACGCAATTGCATCTCAACACAACTTATCATTCCCAGACTGATGGTCAAACTGAAGTTGTCAACAAGTATTTGGAAACATATTTGATCTGTTTTGCATCGGAAAGGAAAAATCAACGGGTTCAATGGTTACCACTAGTTGAATGGTGGTATAACACTTCTTACCATACAACTACCCACATGACTCCTTTTGAAGCGGTATATGGAAAAAATCCACCTTCAATTCTCTCATACTTGCTAGGTGTCTCAAAGGTCCAGGTGGTTGACTAAATTCTTATAATTTGAGAGGCTATTCTCTGTAACCTTAAAGAGAATTTGGTCAAGGCCCAGAATCGCATGAAGCAACAAGAAGATCAAGTTTGCTCTGAACGTCAATTTGCATAAGGAGATCAGGTGTTTCTTCGACTGCAACCTTATAAGCAAAATTCCGTCAAGGCTGACCATTTTCAGAAACTGGCACCCAAATTTTATGGTCCTTATATCGTTCTCAAGCATGTGGGACAGGTGGCCTATCAGTTAGCTTTTCCCAGTCATTCTAAGCTCCATCCTATTTTTCATGTTTCCTGCTTAAAGAAGGTGACTAGAAATAAGTGCCAAACTCAAACCAACCTTCCTGAGTTGGACGTAGAAGGTTCCATTTGGCTACAACCACAATAATTTTTGGACCAACGTGACCGTTGTTTGCATCAATGCACCATCAAGGAACTGTTAGTCCAATGGAAAGATACAACTCCAACAGATGCCACTTGGGAACCAACTACCATTCCACAACAATTTGCTCATCTCAAGCCTTGAGGACAAGGATGTTTTTAATGGGGAGGACATGTTAGGGACCTAACCTCTCACGTAGGTAGAATAATACATTTTTATATAATAAAGGTCAATATTAATAAGGCCTAGCAATAAGGAAGAATAAGTCAAATGTAATAAGACCTAATAGAAGCTTTCACTTCTAGAAGTATCTTCCTCTAGATTCTTCTTTTGGATAGACATATTTAGTATAAATAGGAGTAGAGGGTATGAGAATTTTTGTATTTGATATTATTGTAATAGATCTCTTCTCTGCTGAAGGTTTCCCCCTTGAAGAGGCAAGTGAACATTTCTCTCGGTAATCAAAGTGCTCTTTCTGGTGTTATTCCGGTATTATTCTGGTTATATTATTGTTTATCTGCCATTTCTAGCTAATTATTTCTGTTCTGCATACTATTTTATATTTGGAATATTACATGGTCCTCCAATAAAACCCTAGGTTTTGCTAACCTTTTAGGCCTTTTTGAGTAAGTTTTCTGTGCAAAAGGGAAAGGGTTCTCACCTCCACCTAATATGTGAGAATACCCTGCATCTGTTTGTTGACTGGCTGATGTAGCTTTTACAGGCTCGTCTGGAGTCTTTAAGCATGCTTCTCATTTACCCTTCTTTGTAGTGGCGGATTGATCGACATTAGATGGAGTTTGTTGATCAGTCTTAAAAATATTTCCATGTGATTGAGAAGCAGGAGAATGATTTTCCTTCTCAAGCCCCGACTGGATCAATAACTGATTCCAAGTCTTCTGCAACTTCCCTAGTTTGGCCTTAACAAGAAATTTAATCAACCCATGATGAAAAATTTCGTGAGGAGGGGTCTTAGGGTTGGCTTGAACCCTCATAGCCATATTGTTGAGATCCCTTAAGAAATAATAAGGTAAATTCATCCTCTTAATCCATGCTAGAT
>JASDQU011404880.1:39439-52776 GCA_032191745.1 Picea mariana | reverse complement strand
AATAGAAGTTATTGTTCAATGGATATTTGTTTTTGTTCTCAGTATCTCTGTGTTATTGTATTCAGTCTGTTATTCTTTTCGTTCCGCTCATAAATCTAGATCAGTGGTATCAGAGAGATCTTCTCTTGATTTGTTTTTATTCGTGCATGTCCTTGACAAGATCTGGGTACAAGAAGTTGGGAATTGAGCCAGTCGAGCCTTTGCAACATCGACCACGCCAAGCCTGACAACAACCCATGGGGGACGAGAAGAAAGATGATGGAGCAGGAGATCCTTTTAAAAGTTTTCTTGAGGAAGCCCTTACACGACAAATGAATGAAATGATGGAAAACTTTGCACAGATCCTTCTGAGACTTCCCACAGGAGATGCATCTTCATCAAGCGGCCATGCAACCCCCTTCAAGATACAAGTAAATTTTGATATTCCATTATTTGAAGGACTAATAGATGTGAATGTTGTAGATAAATGGCTAAATATGCTTGAAGGGTATTTTTCGTCCACAAATTTTCCCCCATGTTAAGGACTGGTGGGATACTTACTCTGAGCAAAGGGCCATAGAGGAATCTGCAATATTTGTGGTCGCCCCCACATGGGATTCCTTTAAGGATGCCATCAATAAGAAAGACTTATACACCCCTCTTCCTACTCCCGAGAGGCATTGGGAATCCATCTTGATGGATTACATTTATGGCCTTCCATCCACCAAGCACAACAATGATTGTGTATTTGTGGTGGTTGATTGGTTTTCGAAGATGACCATTATCACATCCTGCAAGAAGAGCATCACATCGACAACCAAGCTCTTCTTTGAATGGGTGTGGTTCCATTTTGGGATACCATAGACTGTCACCTCATATCAGGACAATATGTTCCTCAACACATTTTGGTTGAGTCTCTGGTCACTGTTGGACACCAAGCTCAATAAATCCACTTCTTTCCACACCCAAACCAATGGCCAAACGTAGATCGTCAATTAAATGATTATGCATATCCTGTGCATGTACAACTCTAAGAATCCAAATACATGGGATGAGAGTCTTCCCTATGTTCAACACAAGTACAACATGGCTCTCCATAGCTCCACCGACCATAGCCTATTTCAAGTGGGGTTGAGATTCTAACCCTTGGGTCTCATTGATGTTGCACTACCTCTTGCAACCACACAAGAAGAATCTTCCCATGTTTAGTCTGAGGCTGACAAAGACACTAGATTCATTGAGCGGATTCAACACATCTGCTAATAGGTCCATGACATTTTGCAGAAAGCCAATGCTAAGTACAAGCAACGCCATGATCAACACCAGGTGCCACATCAGTTTCAGGTGGGAGACAAGGTCTAGTTACATTTGCAGAAATAACACCTTACTAGGCCCCATCGGAAGCTCTTCCCATTTCGCTATGGGCCTTACACTATCACCAAGGCTGTGGGTAGCAATGATTTTGAGCTCAACACTCCACCCTTCCTTGGCTTGCACCCAGTGTTCAATTTGGACCTCCTTCGACCATATTTTCCACCATTATTGTACACCTCAGAGATCAAAGAACAATTGACACCAACATAGCTCAACCTTGACTGCATGGAACATGCATCCACTGATAAGATAGTGGACACAAAGGTAAAGGGCACTCGTCAGCAAAGAATCCAACTTTATCAAGTTGTCAAAGCAGAGCAGCTCCTACACCAAGGCAAGTGGCTCACTCGGGGCCAAATTCAATAGAAGTTTCCTCACATGATGGTTGCACTCACTGTAATGGAGACCATTGTTTCCTAAACATAAGGAGTGAGTTGGGAAATGTGAACATAGAAGCGTCTATCAAGTTCTTATCCAATCCTATTGTTCACAATACTAACAATAGTGGGGTTGGCGAGAAAGAGTTAAGTATCCAACAAGTGGGGTTGGTATAGAAGAGTTATGCGATACTTATTTGTGAATATTCGTGCTTAATTTTATGTTGGTTTTATATATATTTTATTTTATATATAAATATAAATATAAATGTTATTGTTTTATAAATATATTAATATATATGTTTTACTGATCCAGGTGGATATTGGTGGCCATCCACCTATTCCAACTGGCTCCTCTTGATAGTTTTTAGTTCAACATGTTCTTCTGTAATTATTTGTAATTGTGGGTTCTACACTTCTGGGGATGTATGAAGCCCTACACAACTTCCAGGTGGAGATTGGTGGCTGCCTGTTGATGATTTAAACTATGTGAGACATTCTCCATCTTACAAACCTATGAGATGTGGATCATTGCAACTATGTGAGTCTTTCTCTCAGTTTACAAATCTGAGAGAAATCCCCTAAGAAGGGTATGTGGTTCCTTCCTAAGACAGAGTTGGAACGTAGAGATGACCGCCTCCATTCAAAGAGTTGAGAATAACTCCAGATGATTATCCAATGGGAAAGGCGATCTATTGAGTTAGACGTTCCTGTGGTTGAGCACAAGGTGAACGTGTGAAATCCCAAAGTGATGGTTGCATCATGATATGAATATAAATGAAGATGATGTATTAGCCTCCTCTGAGCAAGCAGAGTTGATGAGAAAACTCCATATGATTCTCCTATGTGAGGCAGTGGGAAAGAAGATGTATAGAGTGGATGTGCCTATGGATGAGAACATGTGAACATGTGAAGATCTGGTTCTTTTGTGTAATGTAGTGAGCCAAATATATGACATCCCTATGGATGTGCCCCTAGTGGATGAGCACTAGTGGGTGTATCATATCCCTTGCTATATATTGTTCAAGAGTCATACCTTCCTGTAACCCTAATTGTTATGTAAAGGGTACAGGTCGACCCCACCTTAATGTGATTAGTGATAAATGTAAAATATAATTAATTTGGTTAATATTAATTATATTATAGGTTAGTGAGGTCGGCCCTGTTGTGCCAATAGACACTTCTTTTGACAGGTTCAGTTTAGTATAAGTAAAGGTAGATTCCCCATTGTGAAATATATCTTTCACGTGAGTTTGGAAATTTACACAAGTACACTTTCTTATTATAACTGTGCACCTCTCTTGGGAGCTAGTCTTCTAGGGTTTGAACACCTTATTGTGTGCTAGGGTTTATCTTGGTGGTGAAGGTATTTCTCTTGAAGAATATAGCAAAGGATTTGGCTGGGTTTTCTTCCCTTGTTGAGAAGGGTTTCCCAAGATACTTCTTGTTCTTGTGCATGGTGTTTCTTCTTGTGATCTTGGTTGCTGCAACATTATTGTTTATGGTTAAGTGAAATGATAAAAATGGAATGAAATTCATGCTTAACCTAGCTTATGAAAAATCAACATGGTATCAGAGCATAGGTCTTGAAGAATCCATTGCACAAGCTACAAGCTTTTACCAGTCATCCCTCCTCTTCTGCAGAAACGTACGACCCTCCTAGGGTTTCCAAAAAATCCGTATGACCCTCTTCTATTGAGTGTTTTATCACTTGTAACTTGGACGTTGGGGATAAAATCACCAGAGGAGTGTACGAACTCCTTCAATGCACCTCCAACAAGCATCAGATTGCATTTCTGAGCATTTTGAATTTTTGGCCCTAGGGTTTCTAGGGTTTCATAAGTTTCTGTAGAAACTTCAGAATTAGGGTTTCTGAAATTCCTTGAAGGAGCTCTCCAGGTCACCAATGTTCTCCTATATTTCAAAGGATTATTTTTGGCAGCCATAAGTCCAAATAAACCTAAAAGTGCTAGCCTAGCCTAGCCGTTAGGTTTACTAGCCAAGTTGACAAGGGTTTGTGAAGAATCAAGAAATGAGCAAAATCATAATGAGAGGAAAGCTTGACGATTCAAGCAAACTCAGTTCCTGGAAAACAAGACCTCAAAGAAATGAAGACATCAACATATCAACACCCTCAGGTATGCACTTATATATATTATTTATATCATTGTCATGAGGGTAATTGTAGGACGAAGGAACCTTTTGATGAAGTCACGAATCCAGAGGAATCTTAGTGCATTCAGAGGAACGACACACTAGAAGTGAAGACTCTAGGTTTGATTGTTGTAATTGTCATTCCTCTAACCTATATTTCTAAAGTTTACTACATTACAAGTAGGTGTTGTAGATGGGACAACAATCCTTAAAATTGTTTTGATTCTAGAGATGTACTCATTAATCTCCTTTAGGAGTTATTCTTGTTTTGGTTCCTCTTGTCTTCTTGTTCCAGACAGGTTAAGAACAAAGGAAGATGATTATCCTTCAGAGGGAGTCACTTGACTCAGAGGGATTCAAAAACTATTTGAGAATGGTGAAGAATAGAACCATCATTGAGACAACCAATGCAATAATGCATGATCAAAATCCTTCTAGGATTCCATGGGAAAAAGCATGCATGACACAGTAAATGTTCAGAACAAGAGTCTTCACCAGACCTTGAAAAACATAACTCCCGAAGAAGTCTTCAAGGGAATGAAGCCTGAGATTGAACACTTCAGGTTATTTGGGTGCCCAATGTATTTTCATGTAACCAAAGAGAAGAAGTCCAAGCTAGATCCTTTAGAAAGAAAGGATACAGTGAATCTTCAAAGACATTCCATATCGACATCCCTGGTTAGAGACAAATTGAGACAAGCAGAGACGTTGCCCTTGAAGAAGAGATAGTCTTTCAAAGATCCAGAGAATCTCATATAGATATTGACAGTAAGACAATACCTTCTCCCCCTTCAACAGTTCAGAGGGAGACACAAGTTTTTCCAGTTGATATGTTCAAATATATTGCAGTAGAGCATAAAAGGCCTACCTAGACTCACTCTGCAAGAGGCAGAGAAACATACAAGCCTCTCAAGGCACATCCTGAGAAATCAAAAGAGATATTCGAGTTATCCTTCAGTCATGAGACACTTCACTAATGCTGAGCCTCCTTGTCTTAGAGAAACAACAAGAGAACATGTATGGAAAGATGCCATAGCAGAAGAATACCGGTATATCTTAAAGAATGATGTATAAGATATTATACAGGGACCAGAAGGGAAGTTTGTGGTAACTTCCAAGTGGATCTATAAGATCAAGCATGCAGTTGATGGAAGTGTCAAGAAATAAAAAACAAGATCTATAGCTAGAGGTTTCTCACAAAAAGAGGGAGTAGTCTATGATGAGACACTTGATCTAGTAAACCCGATACACTTCCATCTGTACTACCATCCATGAGTTGGAAACTATATCATATGGATATATTCTTGATAAGTTTGGATTTCATTAAGAAAGTTGTTGATCCAAACCTATATTATTATGGTGTTGGTGACGAGAGCCTGATTTGGATGACTTATTCAGAAAGCCTTGTTGTTGGATACAAGTAATCCTTGATTTCTGAATTCAAGATGAAGAACCTAAGTATGATGCACTACTTCTTGAGACAAGAAGTATGACAGATGACCAATGATATTTTCCTGAGTCAAGGAAAATATACAGTGAAAATATTAAAGGAATTCAGTATGATAAGAATGAAAAATCCACTGCAATGGATTTAAAGAAAAAAAATTGATGATGATTCAGACGAGATTGATCTGCAACTGATTGGATCACTGATGTGTCTGGTTAAAACACCATACTTGATTCATGCCATGAAGTGAGTGTGATTAGTCATTTCATGAGTCAACCGAGATAGTCTTGCTAGACAAAACATGTATTGAGATATATACGATGCACAATTGTATATAACTTGAGATATACCTCCAGTGTGAACCTGAGTTTGCAGAATATGCTGATTCAGATTGAGAAGAAAATACAATGGACTAGAAAATCACATTCGATTGATGTTCTACCATGAAGTTTGTCATGGTTTCCTGATGAAGAAGAAACAAAATCTTTGTGGCCTTGAATACCACCGAAGTAGAGTATGTACCATTAAGTGTACGAAGCAGTATGGCCTTACAAGCTTATGATAGATCTACTTGATCATGAGATGGATCCTATGATGATAACCAAGAGCCATGTATAAAATCTCCTTGAGAACCTAGTGTTTCCCGATGGATCGAAACACGATGAGATGAAATATTCTTATATCAAAGATATGATATAGAGGAAAATCATACACATGCAGTACCTTCCTACACATGAGCAGATTGCAGACATCTTCACAAAACCAACTTGGTGAAGAATGCCTTCCTAGTTGAGAGGGAGTATTGATTATTTCAACCAAGACAAAATTCAGAGTACATCCAAGTAAGACTTGGCATGATGAAGAATGCCTCCCTAGCTGAGAGGGAGTGTTGATGATTGCAACTATGTGAGACATTCTCCAGCTTACAAACCTGTGAGATGTGGATCATTGTAGCTATGTGAGTCTTTCTCTTAGCTTACAAACCTGAGAGAAAGCCCCTAAGAAGGGTACATGGTTCCTGCTTGAGACAGAGTTGGAACGTAGAGATGACCTCCTCCATTCAAAGAGTTGAGAAGAACTCCAGATGATTATCCAATGGGAAAGGCGATCTGTTTAGTTAGAAGTGTCTGTAGCTGAGCACAATGTGAACGTGTGAAATCCCAAAGTGTTGGGTGCATTGTCATGTGAACATAAACGAAGATGATGTATTAGCCTCCTCTGAGCAAGCAGAGTTGACGAGAAAACTCTAGATGATTCTTCTGTGTGAGGCAGTGGGAAAGAAGATTTGTAGAGTGGACGTGCATGTGGATGAGCACATGTGAATGTGTGAAGATCTGGTTCTTCTGTGTAATGCAGTGAGCCAGATATATGACATCCCTATGGATGTGCCCCTAGTGGATGAGCACTAGTGGGTGTATCATATCCCTTGCTATATATTGTTCAATATTCAGACCTGCCTGTAACCCTAATTGTTATGTAAAGGGTACAAGTCGCCCCAACCTTAATGTGATTAGTAATAAATGTAAAAGATAATTAATCTAGTTAATATTAATTATATTATAAGATATTGAGGTCGGACCTGTTGTGCCAATAGACACTTATGTTGACAGGTTCAGTTTAGTATAAGTAAAGGTAGATTCCCCATTGTGAAATATATCTTTCACGTGAGTTTGGAAATTTCAGCAAGTACACTTTCTTAGGATAAGTGCGCACCTCTCTTGGGCACTAGTATTCTAGGGTTTGAGCACCCTCTTGTGTGCTAGGGTTTATCTTGGTGGTGAAGGTCTTTCTCTTGAAGAATATAGCAAAGGATTTGGTTGGGTTTTCTTCCCTTGTTGAGAAGGGTTTCCTAGGATACTTCTTGTGTTCTTGTGCATGGTGTTTCTTCTTGTGATCTTGGTTGCTGCAACATTATTGTTTATGGTTAAGTGAAATGCTAAAAATGGAATGAACTTCATGCTTAACCTAGCTTATGAAAAATCAACACTGCCCACCTAATCCAACTAGCTTATTTTGGATGTTTTCATGTCAGTACATCTTTCTGTACTTCCAGGGCCGTTTTGGGGCCCTAAACAGTGTTTTTTTGGCTTGCCATAGTCAAACTGTAGATAGAGTTAGAGTTTGATGGCATAATGTGTAGTTCTAGAAAAAACCTTTCTAACGGGTTGTCACGCGCCTAAAACGAATGTCTTATGCAAAAGTTACGACCCCAGGAAGTTGAGGTACCAACTTACCCATTGGGGCCCACATAACTTTTGGTGTTTCATCTCCTAGGGTTAAGTTTTTGGATGTCTAGGGTTTTAGCATTCATGAGGAATGTTAAAAAAGCCTCTGGGGCCTCATTTTAATAATTCTGCTCAGACAGATGCGCGTAGCAGCCACATCTCTTCTCAGAGATAACTACCACCATTCGAGCAAGTTGTTTTCAATTCTATAGTTTTACAGTTTCAACCTATTTTATTTGTTCAATAGAAGTTATTGTTCACTTGATATGTGTTTTTGTTCTCAGCATCTCTGTGTTATTGTATTCAGTCTATTATTCTTTTTGTTCCATGCATAAATCTGGATCAATAATGGAACAAAAAGATGAAGATTTTGCTCCAAGGTAGAGGATTGTATAGGTTAATCATGACCACTCAAACATAACCCACATCAGCCATTGCAAAATCCAAATACCTCAATAGAATGCATGAGGCTTACAGAGCCCTCTACATGCACATATCCCTTGAGTTGTTGTTTCATGTATCTTTTTGCAAAACTCCAAACGAGATTTGGACCACCATGGAAGGACTCTTTGGCAAACAAGATGGGATGAGAGGCCACATGCTCAAGGTGGAATTACTTGCATTAGATCTAGAAAKCTTTGAAAACATTCAAGATTTCTTCACAAGTTACAAGGATTTGTTGATGCAACTCAAGGCTTGCGGGGTTGATASATCAAAGGAGGAAAAGCAAATGGTTCTCACCATTTTGTCAAAACATGGTTTGGATTATTCAGTTTTTGTTTCTACTTTCCACACTCAGAGGTTGATCGTTGGATCATCGTGGACTATTCCCTCTTTGGAGACCTTGATTGAGGCCCTAATTCAAGAGCAAGACAAACTCATCAAGATGGGTGTAATAAAAAACTTCAAAGTGCATGCACTTGCTGCACATGATGGCAACAGTTCTCAACATCAGAAATCTAAAAAGAAAGGCAAAGAAAAGGTGCATGCAAAACAAAAGAAGGAAGGGTACTCCAAGCCCTTTAATGACTCCTCGGGACCCAAAAGTGGAAAAGGGAAGAAAGGATAGAAGTGTACCTATTCCAATCGAGGCTTCCATCTAGAGTTCGCATGCATGAAGAAACAAATAGACCTTCTGACTCAGATTCTTCAAAAGAACAACCTTGGGGATTGAATTCCCGAGGGTGCCAAGAAGAAGCCAGAAGATCATGCTCCCAAAGGTAATCATCATGCATTAGTTGTTGTTCACTCTTCACCTAATGCCTAGATCGTGGATTCAGGCGCATCCCACCACATGATATCTTATCTTCTTTGACTGCATGCAATGGTCCTCCTATCCTCATGAGGGTTGACTCTCCAATCGTGGTCACCGGAAAAGGGAGAGTAGAAATATATCATGGAAGTTTTGAGAACTTTCTCCATGTTCCTCAACTTTTCGTGAATCTCCTCTTGGTGTATCAGATTACACACTCAGGTTTAGGCAAAAAGGTTGAGTTCACACTAGACTTCGTGTCCATATTCGATATGCAAGACAACTCCAGGATTGTTGTTGGGGAGGTAAATCATCAATCTCGGTTATACAATTTTTCTAAGTTTATTGAACCTAATTCCTCTGTACTACTTACAGATGTTGATGACAGTAGTAGACTATGGCACGAGAGGTTTGGTCACCTGAACTTCAGGTACATGCAACAACTTAGTAAGAAAGGGATGGTCATCATATTACCCGATATCCACTTTTACAAAAGGGTTTGTGAAGGACGTGTTCTTGGAAAGCACCCTCAAGAAAATTTCGAGAAGGAGAAGGCTCACAAGGCCTCCTCTCCATTAGATCTGATTCACAATGAACTCATGGGTCCATTCTCACATCCATCCATCAACAATGCAAGGTACGTGCTCACATTTTTGGATGATTACTCACATTATACTTGGGTATTTTTTCTCATGTAGAGGTCCAAGGTCTTTGAGCATCTCAAAGAGTTCAAAGCACTTGATGAGACTCAATCAGGGAGAAAGATCAAAGCCCTTTGTACAGATAATGGGAGGGATTATGTAAACAAAGATGTATTCATCTTAAGGCTGGGATATAGTTGCAACACACAATACCATATACTCTGCAGCAGAACGAGGTTGTTGAGAGAAAAAACAGATCTCTCAAAGAGATGGCCTCTTGCATGTTGCATGCAAATCACCTCCTTCCAAGCTTTGGGCCAAGGCACTTAACTGTGCCAATAACATTCAGAATAAATCCCCTCACAGATCTGTTAAGGATGGGACTCCTTTCGAGGCTTGGAGCGACAACAAACCGGAAGTCATCCACTTCGATGTCTTTGACTCACATGCATGGGCTCAGATTCCCTCTAAAAAGAGGAAAGCACTCTATCCTTAGAGTATTGTGTGTATATTTGTTGGATACCCGGACGATGTGAAGGGATACATACTCATTGATCCCTCTATAGACTAGCTCATCATTGAGCGTAGTGTTGATTTTGAGGAAATTCTCTCGCATGCTCCATATGAGATGCATTCAGGTACTTTTGTCCTTCCACCAGTTAGATATGATGAGTCTGCACATTCAGAATCTACTTCAGATTTGAGTTCCAATACAGAGTCAGAGGATTCAAAACATGCATATGCACAACCAATATAGGTAGATGAGGAACCACATCAGAGGCCCGAGTGGGCACAAGCCACTCTTCAAGATGCAGAGATCTTGTTGGGGATCCAACGAATCTCAGGAGGACTCGATCTCAGTTCAAGGAGCCCCTTCTTGTACTCACAATCACTAAGCATGTGTTTCCTATGTAGTGTTATGTGGCTCAACATTAAGACTCGTAGACCTATGGCGAGGCTGCAGGGAATCCCTTTTGGGAATCATCCATGTATTAGGAGTATAACTCCCTCCTCGAGAACCAGACTTGGGATCTGGTTATGCTTCCTTCAGGAAGAAAGCTTGTCAAATGTAGATGGGTCTACAAGACCAAGAGTGCAATGGATGGATAAGTTAGTAGATATAAGGCAAGATTGTCTGCCAAAGGTTTTCAATAGGTTCATGGCATAGACTATGATGATACATTCGCTCCAGTAGCGAAGATGGACTCCATTCATTTGGCCCTTTCTATTGCAGAAACCAGAGGATGGGAAGTCAATCAAATGGATGTGAAGAATGCATTTCTTCATAGAGATCTCTTAGAGGATATTTACATGGAGAAATCACCCGACTTCATACAAAATTCATCTTTGGATTGCAGGCTCAAGAGGTCTCTCTATTGCCTCAAGCAGGCACCGAGAGCATGATATGCCAAGATGGACTCCTACCTGTTGTCCCAAAATTTTGTGAGATGTAAATCTGATCCAAATGTCTACATGCTTAGGACTTTTGATTCAATTTTGATTCTCTTTCTTTATGTGGATGATCTTTTGATCACTGGATGCTCGACTTCATCGATTGTTACGGTGAAGAGAATTATGCACGACATGGTTTTTATGATGGACATGGGTTCACTCCATTACTTCCTTGGTCTCGAGATTAGTCAGGATGCTTCRGGCATCAAGATATCTCAAGACAAATATGCTCAAGATCTCATGGAGAKATTTCACGTGACAGACTACAACTCCGCCCCTACCCCCTTCTTATCTGGGGTGAGACTTGAGGATGGCGGGGACACTCCATTGATTGACAAAACTTTGTACAGACAACTAGTGGCAAGTTTTCTGTATCTCTCCCATTCCCGACCAGACCTAACATATGAAATGGGAGCACTCTCTAGGTAAATGTAGGAGTTGCAAATAATTACAGTGGAAGGATACAAAATGTATCATTCAATACATTCGGGGCACCATCAGTTATGGGTTCCACTATGCAACAGGTTACAAGTTGGATCTCATAGGCTTTACAGATTCTGACCGGGCATGCAACAACATTGATTGCAAGTCCACATCCGAATAAACTCTTAGTTTGGGTCTAGGGCCTATCTGTTGGTCGAGCAAGCGACAATTTTCTATTTCTCTATCTTCAGTCGAGGCTAAGTACAGAGAAATAGTTAACATCACCATCCAGGCATTGTGGATATAAAACTTCCTTACCGAGTTGGGTATCTAGTTCCAGAAACCGATTTTCATTTGGTGTGACAACCATAATACTCTCAAGTTTTGTAGCGACCCAATGCAACGACAATGGACAAAGCATATCGAGATCCATATGCATTACATAAGATATCTAGTCCACGAGAGGATCATCGACATGCAATTTTGTCCTTCCTCTAAACAAACTGTTGACATATTCACCAAGACTTTCACTGAGCAGAAGTTTCACTCTTTGCACGATCGTCTTGGAGTGAAGGACACAATTGCCGAACAATTGTCTTTCTCTTCCTTTGATACATTGTAGTTTGAGGGGGGGCGAGGGGGTGGGGGGGGTGGTTTCCCATGAGGTTTTCCCTCTAACATGACCGTTGTTGTTGGGACCCATTCTTCATTACCCCATAGTAGTGTTCAGGGGGGTGTTGGAGATATTACACACACCTAGGATATTTTCCCTTATTTTCCTTTGTTTATTAGTCAGAATTGAGGGTCTCCTAATTTTTAAGAACCTCTCCTACACTCTAGGATAATATTCTCTTCAGTTTAGAGCCAGTTACACTTAGTTAAACTAGTGGAAGTCACTCATGCATGGAAACCTCAGTTTTATCACCAATAGTTGCATGTGCTTCTCTCACTTACACACATGTGACTCAGTTAACTAAAGAGTTCATGAATACTTAACTAGGCCTAGGTGGCAGTTAACTTTGGTAACTGCCTGTGTGTGTCCAGATATCCCTAGACCACTACTATGGCGCATTGGCTTATCTTCCAGTGTGCATTAGTTGAGCTATACAAAGTATATCATGTGTAAATTATCATTCATTTATTTGGTTAATACATTTTCTCATTCTTTTCTCTCCTCTTCTCTATTTTGCAAGTTGTGTTCATTCTTCTGCTAGCTAGATATCTTGTGCAAGTACTCACCACATTCTACAACTTTGATACCAGTGAGGAGGACCGAAACAGTTACAAAAACCACCAGGAGAGTGAGTTTCGACAAGAGAAGCTCAACGCCCTTTTTCCCAACTTTCAACCGAACAAATGACCAAAATCCAACGCAGAAAACAAGTGATAGTCCACGAGACTGTGGAGTAAATTCCCACGTCCTGGCGACTTCAAAGCATGGCCAATATATCACGTCGCCAAGTCCAACAAACCATTACATTGCATGCCAACTCAACAAACCATCCAACATACATAACCCTCATAGCATGCAAACTTTACACTATGTCAAATAGAATGCATTAACTTGTTGTCACATAATTATCAACGTTGGAATCAACGTGATCACATATAAAACATATGAGTTTAAATGATACCATGTGTATAACCATCACCCAATTCAGCCAATACCAATGTATAGGTTGCATGTTGAATGCATTCGATGCAGGGTTTTATCATAAACTCAAACTTTAAACAATGATGCTTCAACAAATGCACCTCCTTTATACATTGTGGAATATGCAATGTTTATATATGGATCCTTATGAGTACTCAAACCATGTAGAGCTCATATATGATAAGACCAACCCTTTTCAAATTTGCTAATTGTATAACTTGCTTTTGACTTGTTCGCATGAAATAATAATCATGGTTTAACACTAATTAAATGTCATAATCCTAACAACCAATGCTTGTTTGTGGTGGCCAATTGCACATATTTGATATTGACATATGTATCAAACATGCATCAAACTT
>JASDQU011404879.1:86312-101636 GCA_032191745.1 Picea mariana | reverse complement strand
TTCTTCAATGATTGTTTTTAATAAAAAATTGTTTTTAATTTTTTTTTGGGGTTTAATTTCAATTTTTTTTGTTTTCTTAGTTGTTTTTAGTTTTTAATTGATCCAAAAAAAACAAATTACATTTTTTTGCTAAATATTTTAAAATAGTGTTATTTAACTACAATTATTTTCTATGTATTGAAGTAAAGGTAAAAAAATTGTAACGACCCCAATCGTTATGACAACAAGTGAAGCAGAAAGTGCATTTTTTTGTGTGTTTTAGGTAGAAAGGCATCGATGACAACAGTTGAACCACACAACTGACGACGAACACCACACAAGCAGATTAGGCAACAGACAACAAAGACTTAACATTAACACATCAAGCAACTGGGTGAAACATGCGAAAATCAAGGACAGATACAAACAACTACCCTCCCAACACACACACGATGACGCCTACAGGCTAAGGGACAACATTTACAATACTGACACAACAGTTTCGACGACTAGTAACTATAACCTCTATGGCATGCAACCAAACACACGAAGGCGTTATAACCCAAGTGCTAACAATATCTACAACGCACAATCGCCTACAACGATAAGCGCAGAATCCAGCCAGTTTATCAATCGCCTCTAACCACTAGGGCGAGAAATGATCCCTTTATCAGGAATCATGTCGTTGCCAGGTGATAGGTGTGACAATTTTTTTAAGGAAATATACAAAAGTAAAATAAGAAAATAAGAAAATTGATATAATAAAATAATGATTGAAATTTTTTAAAGAAATATGATCAACCATAAGTTATAATAAAACATAAACTATAATAAGAAATCAGATGTTTTAAAATTTTGATACAATTTAAATTGAATCCAAAATCTTAATATAAAATGAAAATTGTCAATCTTCATAATACTTTAAACATATAACAAAATAACTTATCTTCAAAATATCTCAATTATAACCTACAAACATAAAGCCTATTCATATTCACATGAACAACAAAATTATAACGAATCTCTTAATAATGTAACATTATTAACGAGAATAAAAGAAAAGAAAAGATCCTTACCTTTTAAAAAGATAGATAAAAATCTGAAATAAACTAACAAGTAATTTGGTACTTCTCACCATACAAGTAAAATTTTAGACATCATAATAGACATACTGCAATAGATACAGGGATATATATAGGGATATACTGATATCATTAATTCACTATCATTGCATTGCATTCATTAAATCACTGACATTATAATCGCTATCATTAATTATAAGTTGTCGTCCTTTCAAGCTGGAAAAATATAATGAAATCACTATCTACGGACGCAGATATGATCTATATAATAAATGTGATATCTAACAAAATTGTAATAAAATCACCATCCATATGTTCTATAAAAGGAGGTGATATCTACGTCAAATGCAGTCTGCATTCAATCGTTGCCTTCATACGATTCACTGTCTATATATTAGTGTTGACTTCTTTGCTGCCAAGTATTAATGAAATTGTTGTTAATTGATATTCAGTTAAAACATTGTTGCCTTTTAATAGGGACTAACCCATCGTTGTCTAATTATACAACTGTATTGCTAACAAAAATGAATATTGCTATCATAAGTTGCTATATATGAATTCACTTCCCTGCACAACAATAATGCACTTAAAATTGTTGACCAAGTTATGGACAAATTCTACCATTTAATCTCTGCCAACATCTATTAAGTTAGATGTCATAGGATATAAATTTTCGCCATACTACAGGTATTAAAACGTTGTCATATAATAATTTAATAAACACCATTAAAGAATGCTCAATGAGTCGCTACCAAAATAAAATGCTAACCATATAGAATGCTTCCAATACAAATTGCCACAATTATAAAACACTTCCCATATAAATCGCTGGGTAAATTAAACATCTGGGTAAATCCAGTATATAAAATCTATAAAAAGTTGGGTGTTAGATGACCTGCTGTCAAAAAGTTAAAAAAAAAAAATGTAGGTTAAGTATTGACACGCTATATAAAACGCTATGTAAATCATTGTACACAAGGAATAGAAAAATCACTATTACTCAATTCTAGAGATTCATCAAGGTATTAATGCTGTGTCACAGCCATGGACAACCTAAAATCGTTGTCAAAGTGAATATCAATTCATTGTTATAATGCTATTATGATAAGGCTGTCTGTAGTATACGTCAAGGCGGAGTTACACATATGATACCGCAGAGATATGATAATGCGGTTTTAAGTATGTAAAATCATAGAGTGATATATATAAATGATCATAGGGTTAAACATATGATAATGCTTAGTTATAGGATGAAATTGATATATACACAGACATTACAGGGTGTACCATTAAGTCCCTGCCCAAATATATTAGATGTGCAGTCTGAAAAGGGTAAAATCGCAGCCTAAAAACAATAATTCTCAAACATTACACAAGGCAAGAAAACATTGCCATTACACTGTGAAAATGCCAAGAGAAGTCATTGGGTAAAGTGATAATCCAGTGGGTCAATCGCAGTCAAAATTCGTGAGACGTAGAGTAATTAAAGAAATAAAACTAACACAGTCCAGTATGGCGAAAGGCAGAGTAAAATTCGTCATCAAAAGTAATAATTCGCAGAGGGAAATCATAGACCATATGCATTAAAAACCGCAGAGTCAATTCACCATCAAAGGTGATAATCACAGAGTTAGTTGGTAGACCAGATGCATATATAAAAAAAAACACACAGTAAATTCGCCAAGAAATGTATCAACCGCAGACTAAAATTGCCAGGAAATGTATTGAAAATGTAGAGATACTTCACCAAGGAAAGCATTAAAAACATAGATATCAAATGTAGAGGATCATAAGTAGTTCCTTGAGGGAAGGGATAAACAATCACAAAGGTAATCTATCGCAACAAGGTGCAAGACAATCACTCAACCAAGAACAATCAACAAGGGTAGATAGCTTGGAAAACTATCCTTCGCTCGTCATCCACGCAAAAAAAAGCAGGGCATTAGGATCTAAATGTCTATTAACACCAAAGTGATGACCATCGATCTGGCTCCTGGTCGACTTCTCAGGAGTGGACTGATGATCTAGGGATGAGGACGAAAGAGAAATCACAAACTCTTCAAATAATCAATAAAAAATTAGAACATTTATAACAATCAATGATTGATGGCCAAGGTGATCAATTGATGCAACGAGCATAAAGCTATGATGATTTTAGGTTCTCGATAAAAAAAAACGCTAAGTAAAACTCTTTTCTTCACACAATAAAAGTACAGAAATGGAAGCGCAAGATCAATATTAATCTACCATTTAAAATAAAATCATGCATATCGTAGCCCAAGTCGATTGCTCCGAGTCGTTGTCCCACGTGCTCTGTCTTGCTCCTTCTTGTCGACTGCTGTGACTTCACCAGTACCTCCCAACCAACACTAGGGGTACTCTTCTTCCCCCTTATCCCCCCGAGCCACAAATGGGCCATGCACACTAAGCCAAAGAACAACTAGCTCCCAGCTCGCCTCATAAGGCTGAGCTACCACTCGTCACTGAGCTGGGTATCCCAACTCCCACAAGATAAGTCAGTCAATTCAAAAATTCTACAACGTAATGTTACACATCAAGAAGAGATCCATCCTCCTCCTCCTCCCTCCTTTATATAGAGTTTCCAAGTGATTTCTTTCCCAAATTCCCATTTAATTTATTTTTCAATAATTTAATTCAGAAAAATCCTCCCCCGTACACATGTCACCCATCCCCTTCGTTGCACCAAAAATTAATTTCATTAATTATTTAATCACTCATATTTCCCTCACCCACCTAAATGCTCCTATAATCACTCCTAGGTTTCTCCATATTCCCTTACACATTTTAGTGACTTACGCCCTTACTAGAATCCTAGTTGAGTTCAATTTATAAATATCTTACAGGCAAGATTCCTTACTAAGTTTGTCATTCTCCTTTTTCCTTATGTTTCTCTTTTTCTTTTTGTTTCCCCCTTTTCCCCTTAGTTTCCTAATTCTTTTAAGTTTCCTTCTTTTCCCTTTTTATCTAAAACTCAAATTAGCAAGTGTATAAAATTACCTTTTCCCCCTTTTTCTTTTTAATTAATAAATTTTAATTAGCATATGTAACAAACAATCAATTCCCCCCTTTTAAAAATTTAATCCCCCAAAGTAATTTGATTTTAATAAATTAATTGAATTTCTTACCCCCTTCTCTTCCCATGTTTAAATATGAATAAATTATTTTTTTACCACAAGTATCACTTCGACCTAGATTTAATTTCCTAGGTTGGGAGACATTTTTATTAGGGAAATTATTTTTAAATCTTTCTTATCACATCATTCGTTCTAATGCCATCTAGGTTTATTCGCTTATTAATTAACAATGCGATGTGCCCTTCAGGATGCACTAGGTGCTCCAAGGGTGCCACTCGCCTCAATCTGTTTCCCTTGCGCGACATGCCCTTCAGGATGCACTATGAGCTCCAAGGGTGCCACTCGCCTCTTTCTGTTTCTCTTGTACGACGTGCCCTTCAGGACGCACTACGTGCTCCAAGGGTTCCACTCTCCTCTTGACTGACTTGGTAGACATCAAAAACCCCTGGAGTCAATACTCCGCCAGGTGATCTTGTGGGAGACTAAGGGCCTCTAAGGAATAAGGCCCCTACCTTATTGCGCGCCCCTTAGAATCATCGTGAGCGATTGTCGCAGTCTTCCCTCACATCATCATGGGTCTTCTTGAACTAGGTAATCGTTAACCTATAGTTCGATCCATGACAAGAGTGCTAGTAGGTTGTGGCAGGGTTGTTGTCCACACCTCTCCCTCAACATCTGTAGTTGTCATGCATGACCCCTCTAATCCACATGTGAATCTGGTTGGAAAGCTATTGTCAGCTTGCATCATCAATGAATCATGTCACACATAAAATCAATCATCATAACATCTAATTAGATCTGCATATGTCATATCAACAATAATAAAAACCCAATAGTCCACTCCCTGAATCAATCTGGAGTCCAAGGGGTTTCATCGATGCCTCTGCATCCTTGAGGTCCAAAGTCCTGCACACTCAGGAGAACTGAGTCAATAGCACCTATCTATATCAATAAAACAAAATAAAATGTCATCATATCCATAATGCCTCATATTCATAATCAAACGCCCAATAGTATAATAATCTGGATCACTTGCAAGCAAGTGTCCTCAAAAAATAAGTTCGCTTAGTGTATGCAAGAGTGGGATGTTACATAGTATATAAGTACCGAAATAATGTGTATCACAGTGTCATAAGTCTATCTATCAGACAAAAATGGAAACTGTTGGCGCATATCATATGCGTTCTCCCAGGTCACTGAGTGTGGACTATAGTTATCCCACTGGACCTTGACCTGATCTACTATTCAATGCCGTATTTGTTGAATGCGATGATCCAGGATGTGTATCAACTCAGCCGTGAGTGCCCCCTTGTCTGATACCTAAAATAAACTCAAGTCAATAACATGTGTAGGATCACTAATATAATGTCTCAAAATATATATGTGAAAAACATCGTGCATAGGCCTCAAGGAATCAGGCAAGGCTAGTCGATAGGCCACGGGCCCCTTCCTCTCAACAATATTGAAAGGTCCCACGAACCTAGGAGAGAGTTTATATCCTTTTCCAAACTTGATCGAACTCTTATGCGGTTTTACCCGCAAGAAGACTCGATCACCAACTTCGTAACTACGGTCGACACAGTGCGGATTGACATAACTCTTCTGTCGATATTGCGCTTCTTTGATCCTTTGTCTTATTTTTTGTATTTGATCTTCCATTTCTTGGATCGCTTCTGGTCCCACCAAGACCCTATCCACAAGATGATCCCAACTCAAAGACATCTGACACGGTCGCCCATAAAGAAACTCGAAAGGCACCATTTTAATGGTGCTTTGGTAACTGTTGTTATATGCGAATTCCACCAGTGGTAAGAATTATTCCCAACGCTTATGTTGGTCCATCATGTACATGCACAAGATGTCTTCCAAGATTTGGTTCTTTCATTCGGTCTGCCCGTTAGTCTCCAGGTGATACGCAGTACTCAAGTTAAGTTGGGTTCCCAAGGCCTCTTGGAAACTAGTCCAAAATCATCCGGTAAACACCGATCCTCGATCAAATATAATCCTCTTAGGTACACCATGTAGCCTCACAATCTCATTGATGAAAAATATAGCTATGTAAGGTGCTTGATACATCATACACATAGGAATAAAGTGATTACTCTTCATCAGAGTGTCTAATACCACAAAAATCGAGTTGTGTCTCCTTGCCGTCAGTGGCAATCCAATAGTGAAATCCATCGAAATGACCTCCCATTTCAATTCTAGAATAGCGTGAGGCTATAGCAATCCTGCTCGATGTCTATGTTCAACCTTTACCTGCTGACATTCTAGACATCTGGCCACATAGTTGACTATGTATGCCTTCATTCCTTTCCAAAAGAATAAGGGCTTAAGGTCCGCCCTCATCTTCGTCACTCCCGGGTGAGACATGTACACTGCTCTGTGAGCATCGTTTAGGATCAAAATCCTCAACTCGTTGTTCAGTGGTACATAAATCTAATTTTTAAACCTCAATAATCCATCTTCATCCAACGTAAATCCTTCCAATCTTGGTACCATCATTGTGTTTTGTTTGATAAAATCCTTGACCTTTTTGTACCAGTCATTGTCACGTTGTAAAGTTAGAATATTTTCACATAGATTCATCTGAAGTGGCAGCACCAAAAAGATGTGTGGTCTCTGACTCAATGCATTTGCCACTCAGTTCATTGTTTCTTTTATGTAAGTAATCTTGAATTCGTACTTGCTAAGAAATTCTGACCAACGTCGTTGTCATGCGTTCAGGTCGCTTTGCGTAAAGACCTGTTGTAGTCCACAATGGTTTATTTTTAGTTCAAATTTTTGTCCAACAAGGTAGTGTCACCAAACCTTCAAGGCATATACAATTTCTAACAACTCCAAATCATGCGTCGCATAGTTCTCCTCATGCCTTCTCAACTTCCTCAAGATGTTAGCGATCACTCGACCGTCTTGCATCAAGACTTTTCCTAGGCCTTCCTTGGATGCATTAGTGCATACCAAGAAGTCCACGTCCATGTCAGGGACCTTTAGTATTGGTGTTATTGTCAATAGCTCCTTGAGCCTCTGAAATTCTTCCGCACATTTCTCGGTCCAAAAAAAATTCTTGTTCTTCTCCTGCAATTCCATGATCGGATTTGCTATCTTTGAGAATCCCTCAATGAACCATCGATAGTATCCTTCTAAACCCATGAAGCTACACACTTCCGGTACATTCGTCAGTGCATGCCATTCCATAATAACCTCGACCTTTGCTGGATCCATGACGATACCTTCGTTGGAGATGACATGCCCTAGGTAGTGAATCTTCAATTGATAAAACGATAATTTGGACAATTTTCCATACAATTTGTGCTCTCACAGACACTATAGTACCAAGCGCAAGTGATCGTCATGTTCCTCCATCGTCCGAGAGTAAGTCAAAATATCGTTAATGAATACTTGGACGAACTTGTCCAAGTACTTGCGAAACACCCCATTCATCAAACTCATAAATACCCCTGGGGCATTTGTCAGTCCAAATGGTAAAACAATAAACTCATAATATCCAAACCTCGTCTTAAAGGTGGTATTAGGGACATCATCCTCCTTGATCCGTAACTGGTGATACCCTAATCGCAAATCAATCTTTGAAAACACCATTGCACCCTTCATCTAATAGAATAGATCATCAATCCTTGATAACGGATACTGATTCTTGATTGTTTCCTTGTTCAATTGATGGTAGTCAATGTAGAGTCTCCATGACCCATCCTTCTTTCGTATGAAAATAACAGATGTGCCCCACGATGACACACTTGGACGTATAAGTCCCAGATCCAACAATTCCTTTAGTTGCATTCTCAATTCTTGTAACTCCGAGGTCGACATCCGATAAGGCATTCTTCCTATCGGTTCAGTCCCCAGTTTTAGGTCTATGGTAAAATCCAATTCCCTCTCTAGCGGCATCCCAGGTAACTCCTCCGAGAAGATGTCTGCAAACTCTCTCACCATAGGAAGGTGTTCTAGACCTTTCACTACTCCCTTTTTGTTTAACGCAAGGATCACATAAATATTACACCCCTTGCACAAGCTCTTCCATAGCTAAAAGGAAGAGATGAACCTCAGAGAAACTCCCTGGTTCTGACCTACAATCACTTGTCTATGTCCCTCATAATCGACCAAGCTCAACTATTTAGTCTTACAGTTGAGTATCGCCTCGTTCAATTCCAACCAGTCCATATCGATCACAACGTCATAAGATCCTAAGATTATGACATATAGGTTGGCCTTGGTGAAAAACTCTCCCAGGTTAAGCATACAACTTGTAACATTCCCTCCAACCTTTTGTTTGGATCCTGAAGCCATCTCTACAAAGCTAAACTCATCCTGTTCGACTACCTTTAACTTAATCCTTTTTAGCGCTGCACCAGAAATGAAACTCTCGGTAGCACCGGGATCTATCAAAATACTAAGTTTCTGGTCAACGATGATACCTGACATCTCAAGCACAGCCGAATGGTGCTCTTCCTGGTGGTTATTCACTACTGCATGAATCAGATGGTCCTTTCCCAAATCTCCCATGGTAGTGGGTTCGACTAGTCCAGATGCTCTAGTCCTCTCCACTGGGCAGTCACGCTGGTAGTGTGGCTCCCCACATTTCCAACACCCCTTGTTTGGTCCAGTACTCCTGGTACCCTAAGTAGAAGTCGACGGCCCACCGGACTGGAATCCTGGTCTTTTCTACCGAATAGGCCTAAACTACTGCAGCTGCGGTCGACGCTGCTACAGATGTTGTGGTTCCCGGTAAGGAGTTTGCTGCTAAGGCGCTGGTCATCGCGGTGTAGTGAAAGTGGATCCTCTCTGGAAGTCACGATATCTTGACATATGTTTGGTTTGTTTCTGATACTGCAGCGCACCAGATGACACCTACCCTGGTGGTCTCACTAGAGTCCTGCTCTAACCCCCGCTGATAAGATCCTCCTTTGTTATGAGGGCCTTTTGGATGACATCATGCAAGGACTGAGGCATAAAAATCCTAACCTTTGCACGTATGCTGACATTAAGGCTGAACAAGAACCTGTTGACCTTAATTTTATCAGTATTAAGAGGAAAATCATGCATAAACAACTCCATAAAATGAGCCTCGTACTCGGGCACCATACGACCGCCCTATCGTAAAGGGTTGAACTCGTTGAGCTGATGTTCAATGAATTCCTCCGATAGGTACCTCTCTCAAAACCGTTCCTCAAACAGTTCCCATGAAACGTCTTCGAAGACCATGTTCAATTGTGGCAGGAGCGTCTTCCACCATAGAAGAGCGCTCCCCTTTAGTTGAAAGACCGCCATGCAGACCTTCATGTTGGAGGTATATTGACGAAGTGAAAAGCACATCGCCATATTCTCCAACCATGCATCAACGGCTACACCATCTGGGGCACCAAATAACTCAGGAAATTTGACCTTCTAGAGGTTGCGATGAATGCTACCAGTACCAACCAGAGTGCGCAGTGGACCCTCAGGGGGTGCCAATGCCCTGGCCTCATATTTGTCCAAATGGATGATCAGTGCCTCAGACATCCGTTGAAAATACCTCATCAGCCCAACCACATCATGCACCGCTATCTGCTCCTACCTGACCACCTGTTCGTCTCCCTGGGGGTTAGACCCCTCAGGCGTGAATGTTAATGGAGGCGTTGCGCCTCCTCCCCTAGCACCTCGTCGTCTGCCTCCGTGATGTCCTATAACCATGATTACTTGCATGAATACAATTCAACTCAATTAGAAACATTATAATCGAATATCACATCAACGAAAGCCATAGTGTTCCCAAGTCACGGGTTGAACCCGCTCTGATACCATATGTAACGAACCCAATCATTACGACAACAAGAGAAGCAGAAAGTGCAATTTTTGTTTTTTGTTTTGGGAAAGAAGGCAACAAAGACAACAGTTGAACCACACAACTAACAACGAACACCACAGAAGCAGATCATGCAACACACAACAACGAATTAACATTAGCACATCGAGAAACTGGGTGAAACATATGGAAATCAAGGAGATATAGAAATGAATACCCGCCCGACATAAACATGATGATGCCTACAGGCTAAGGGACAACATTCACAATACCGACACAATGGTTTCGACGACCAGTAACTAGAACCTCTATGGCGCGCAACCAAATGCATGAAGGTGTTATAACCCAAGTGCTAACAACATCTACAATGCACAACCGCCTACAACGGGAAGCATGGACTCCGACCAATTTATCAATTGCCTCTAACCGCTAGGGCACGCAATGATCTCCTCATCAGGAATCATGTCGTCGCCACGTGATAGGTGTGACAATTTTGTTAAGGAAATATACAAAAGTAAAATAAGAAAATTGATATAAGAAAATAATGATTGAAAATTTTTAAGGAAAATGATCAACCATAAGTTATAATAAAAACATAAACTATAATAAGAAATAAGAATTTTTAAAATTTTGATAGAATTTAAATTGAATCCAAAATCTTAATATAAAATGAAAATTGCCAATCTTCATAATACTTTAAACATATAACAAAACAACTTATCTTCAAAATATCTCAATTATAACGTACAAACATAAATCCTATTCATATTCACATGAATAACAACATTATAACGAAGCTCTTAATAATGTAACATTATTAACGAGAATAAAAGAAAAGAAAAGATCCTTACCTTTTAAAAAGATAGATAAAAATCTAAAATAATCTAACAAGTAACCTGGTACTTGTCACCATACAAGTAAAATTTTAGACATCATAATAGACATAATGCGATAGATATAGGGATAGATATAGGGATATACTACTATCATTAATTCGCTATCATTGCGTTGCATTCATTAAATCACTGACATTATAATCACTATCATTAATTATAAGTTGTCGTCCCTTCAAGTTGGAAAAAAATAATGAAATCACTATCTACGAGCGCAAATAAGATCTATATAATAAATGTGATAGCTAACAAATTTGTAATAAAATCACCATCCATATGTTCTATAAAACGAGGTGATATCTACGTCAAATGCAATCTACATTCAATCGCTTCCTTCATACGATTGGTTGTCTATATATTAATGTTGACTTCTTTGCTGCCAATAATTAATGAAATTGTTGTTAATTGATATTCAATTAAAACATCATTTCCTTTTAATAGGGACTAACCCATCGATGTCTAATTAAACAACTGTATCACTAACAAAAATGAAGATTGATATCATAAGTTGCTATATATGAATTCGCTGCCCTGCACAAGAATAATGCACTTAAAATTGTTGACCAAGTTATGGGAAAATTCTACCATTTAGTCTCTTCCAACATCTATTAAGTTAGATGTCACAGGATACAAATTTTCATCGTACTACAGGTATTAAAACATTGTCATGTAATAATTTCATTAACACCATTAAAGAACATTCAATGAGTCACTACCTAGATAAAATGTTAACCATATAGAATGTTGCCAATACAAAATGCCACAATTATAAAACACTGCCCATATAAATCGTTGGGTAAATTAAACGTCTGGGTAAATCCAATATATAAAATCTATAAAAAGATGGGTGTTAGATGACTTGCTATCAATTTTTTATTTTTTTTTAAACGCATGCTAAGTATTGACACGCTATATAAAACGCTATGTAAATCATTGTACACAAGGAATAGAAAATTTTCTATTACTCAATTCTAGAGATGCGTCAAGGTATTACTATTGCATCACAACCATGGACAACCTAAAATCATTGTCAAAGTGAATCTCAATTCGTTGTTATAATGCTATTATGATAAGGATGTTTGTAGTATACGTCAAGGTGAAGTTACAAATATGATACCGCAGAGATATGATAACGCGGGTTTAAGTATGTAAAATCACAGAGTGATATATATAAATGATAGCAGGGTTAAACATATGATAATTCTTAGTACAGGATGAAATCGATATGTACAAAGACATCGCAGGGTGTACCATTAAGTCGCTACCCAAATATAATGTGCAGTCTAAAAAGGGTAAAATCGCAGCCTAAAAATAATAATTCTCAAACATTACAGAAGGCAAGAAAACACTGCCATTACACCGTGAAAACATTAAGAGAAGTTGTTGGATAAAGTGATAATGTAGTGGGTCAATCGCATTGATAATCGTAGTCAAAAGTCATGAGACGCAAAGTAATTAAAGAAATAAAACACAGTCCAGTGTGGCCAAAGGCAGAGTAAAATTCGTCATCAAAAGTAATAATTCGCAGAGGGAAATCGCAGACCATATGCATTAAAAAATGCAGAGTCAATTTGCCATGAAATTTGATAATCACAGAGTTAATTGACATACCATATGTATATAAAAAAAAAACACATAGTAAATTCGCCAGGAAATGTATCAAACACAGACTTAAATTGCTAAGAAATGTATTGAAAATGCAAAGATACTTTGCCAGGGAAAGCATTAAAAATGCAAAGATCAAACATAGAGGATCATAAGCGGTTCGCTGAGGAAAGGGATAAAAAATCGCAGAGGTAATCAATTGTATCAAGGCGCAATACAATCACTCAACCAGGAACAATCAACAGGGGTAGACAGCTGGGCAAACTATCCTTCACTCATCATCCACGCACAGAAAAGCAGGGCATTAGGATCTATAGGTCTATTAACACCGAAGTGACAACCGTCGATCTAGCTCCTGGATGACTACTCAAGTGTGGATTGATGATCTAGGGATGAGGATGAAAGATAAAGATGAGGATGAAAGATAAAGCACAAACTCTTCAAATAATCAATAAAATAATAGAACAGTCATAACAATCAAGGATCAGTGGCCAAGGTGATCAATCGATGCAGCAAGCATAAATCTATGATGATTTTAGGTTCTCGATAAAAAAAAACACTAAATAAAACACTTTTCTTCACACAATAAAAGTATAGAAATGGAAGCGCAAGATCAATATTAATCTACCATTCAAAATAAAATCATGCATATTGTAGCCTAAGTCGATCACTCCGAGTTGTTGTCCCACATGCTCCATCCTGCTCCCGCTTGCCGATCGCTGTGACTTCACCGGTACCTCCCAGACAACACTAGGGGTACTCTTCTTCCCCCTTAGCCCCCCAAACCGCAAAGGAGCCATGCACACTAAGCCAAAGAACAACTATCTCCCAGCTCACCTCGCAAGGTCGATCTACCACTCGTCACTGAGATGGGTATCCCAACTCCCACAAGATAAGCCAGTCAAGTCAAAAATTCTGCAACGTAACATTACACATAAAGAAGAGATCCATCCTCCTCCTCCTCCCTCCTTTATATAGAGTTTCCAAGTGATTTCTTTCTTAAATTCCCATTTAATTTATTTTTCAATAATTTAATTCAGAAAAATCCTCCCCCATACACATGTCACCCATCCCCTTCGCTGGACCAGAAATTAATTTCATTAATTATTTAATCACTCATATTTCGCTCGCCCACCTAAAAGAATTCCTAGAATCTCTCCTAGGTGTCCCCATATTCCCTTACACATTTTAATGACTTACGCCCTTACTAAATTCCTAGTTGAGTTCAATTTAGAAAGTTCTTACAGGCAAGATTCCTTACTAAGTTAGTCATTCTGCGTTTTCCTTATGTTTCACTTTTTCTTTATGTTTCCCCCTTTTTCCCTTAGTTCCCTAATTCTTTTAAGTTTCCCTATTTTCCCTTTTTATCTAAAACTCAAATTAGCAAGTGTAGAAAATTACCTTTTTCCCCTTTTTCTTTTTAGTTAATAAATTTTAATTAGCATATGTAACAAACAATCATTTCCCCCTTTTTAAAAATTTAATCCCCCAAAGTAATTTGATTTTAATAAATTAATTGAATTTCTTACCCCATTCTCATCCCATGTTTAAATATGAATAAATTATTTTTTTACCACAAGTATCACTTCGACCTAGATTTAATTTCCTAGGTTGGGCGACATTTTTATTAGGGATTTTTTTTTTAAATATTTATTATCACATCATTCATTCTAAGGCCATCTAGGTTTATTCACTTATTAATTAACAACACGACATGCCCTTCAGGATGCACTAGGTACTCCAAGGGTGCCACTCGCCTCATTCTATTTCTCTTGTGCGACGTTCCCTTCAAGACACACTATGTTCTCCAAGGGCGCCACACACATCTTTCTATTTCTCTTGTGCGACATGCCCTTCAAGACGCACTATTTGCTCCAAGGGTGCCACTCGCCTCTTGAATGACTTGGTAAACATAAAAAAACCCTGGAGTCAATACTCTGCCAGGTGATCTTGTGGGAGACTAAGGGCCTCTATGGAATAAGGCCCCTGCCTTATTGCGCACCCCTTAGAATCATCGTGAGCGACTGTCACAGTCTTCCCTCACATCATCGTGGGTCTTCTCAAACTAGGTAATTGTTAACCTATAGTTTGAGCCACGACGAGAGTGATAGTAGGTTGTGGCAGGGTTGTTGTCCACACCTCTCCCTCAACGTCTTTGGTTGTCGTGCGTGATCCCTCTACTCCACATGTGAGTCTGGTTGGCAAGCTATCGTCAGCCTGCATCATCAATGAATCATGTCAGAAATAAAATCAATCATCAAAAAATCTAATCAGATGTGCATATGTCATATCAACAATAATAAAAACCCAATAGTCCACTCCCTGACTCGATCCGGAGTCCAAGGGGTTTCATCGATGCCACTGCATCCTCGAGGTACAAAGTCCTGCACACTCAGGAGAACTGAGTCAATAACACTTGTCTATATCAATACAGAAAAATAACATGCCATCATATCCATAATGCCTCATAATCATAATCAAACTCCCAATAGTATAATAATCCGGATCACTTGCAAGCAAGTGTCCTCAAAGAATAAGTTCTCTCAGTGTGCGTAAGAGCGGGATGTTACAAAAATGTGTTAAAATTATATTTTCCACTATATTTAAAAATTATGGAACCATAAATTAATTAAGGACATATAATTATATGAAAAGTCTTAATTTAAAAAAATAAGTGGTGTACAACATTTTAAACTTTGGATGAAGCATGGAAACATGATTAAAAACAACATTGAACAAAAAAAAAATAAAAAAGTTTGAAAATAGATGAAAAAACACAGTAGAGAAAAAAAATTGAACAATTTGAAAATAAATGAATTTAAAAAAAAAAGTGGAAACATTATGTATCAGAAAATTTTAAATATCAA
>JASDQU011404879.1:22368-37183 GCA_032191745.1 Picea mariana | reverse complement strand
AAATCCTAACCTTTGCATGAATTTTGACATTAAGGCCAAACAAGAACCTATTGAACTTAAGTTTCTCGGTATTAAGGTGCAGAGCATACTGAAGAAACTCCATAAAATGGGCCTCGTACTCGGGCACTGTATGGTCGCCCTATCTCAAGGCATTGAACTCGTTGAGCTGACACTCAATGAATTCGTCTGATAGGTACCTTTCTCGGAACCGTTCGTCGAACAGTTCCCATGACACATCTTCGACGACCATGTTCAATTGTGGTAGGAGCGTCTTCCACCATAGAAGAGCGCTCCCCTTTAGTTGAAAGACCGCTATGCGAACCTTCATGTTGGAGGTATAGTCGTGAAGTGAAAAACACATCGCCATATTATCCAACGATGCCTCGGCAGATGTGCCATCCGGAGCACCAAAAAACTCGAGAAATTTGACCTTCTTGAGTTCGCGGTGAATGCTACCAGTACCGATCGGAGCTCGCGGTGGTCCCTTAGGGGGTGTCGGTGCCCTGGCCTCATCTCTGTCCAAATGGTTGATCAGTGCCTCAAACATATGCTGAAAGGACCTCATCAGCCAAACCAAATCACACACCACTATTTTCTCCTTCCCAACAACCTATTCGTCTCCCTGGGGGTTAGACCCCTCATGCATGGCTTCTACTGGGGGCATCGCGCCTCCTCCCCTAGCACCCCGTCGTCTGCCTCCGCGACGTCGTCGAACCATGATTACCTGCATGAATACAAGTAAAATTAATTAGCAACATTATAATCAAATATCACATCAATGAGATCCGTAGTGATCCCAAGTCGTGGGTTGAACCCGCTCTGATACCATATGTAACGACTCCAATCGTTACAACTACAAGCGAAGCAAAAAGTGCAAATATTTTTCCTTTTTTTTTTTGGTAGGAAGGCAATGATGCAACAGTTAAGCCACACAACATGACGATGAACACCATGCATGTAGATCAGTCAACAGACTAAAATGACTCAACACACTAGCACATCGAGCAATTGGACATAACATGAGAAAATCCAAGACAAATAGAAATGACTACCCGCCTGACACAACCATGAAAATGCCTACAAGCTAAGGGACAACATCTACAATCCTGACACAATGACCTCAACGACCAGTATCTAGAAACCTCATGACGGGAAACCCATATGCATTAAGGCGTCACAAACCTAGCACCAACATCAACGACAACGAATAAATGCCCACATCGGGAAGCATAGACTTCGACATAGTTATTATTCACCTCTATCCAACAGGGTGTGCAATGATTCCCTCATTAGGAATCATGTCGTCCCGAGGTGATAGGCACAAAAAGATCCCTAGCACAACATAACCTAGCTGGACCAACGACTCAAGAAAAACAACGTGCTAGGAGACCGAATTAACTGACAAGAATACTATACCCATGCACCCAAGAAACCAGTTGACAATTTGCAAGACGGCATCTCTCAATTTAAAATTTTGCAAGCTATTAAATGGATTCACCAACAACCAAACCATTACCTCTAACAAATCCTATTAATTCAACATTTATATCCCTGTCTAACAAATGATAATCCCATATGTTTTTATAAAAGCCAATAAATTTTTAAAACTTTTATATCATTTAATATTAATAAAATTTATTATTTTCTCGTGTAGCAAATCTACTTTATTTTCCTCGAACTTCACTTCAACTTAAAGGAGATGTTAGTTAACGTACCTAATTAAACATGTTAGATAAAGTATATAAGTATATGGTTAAATATTTATTAAAGGTTCGATTTTGAAGAAAGTTCAAGTGAAGTCTGTTCACCCTTGATAAAGCAATAATATTTCAAATACTGAACATTGAAACAATGAAACCATAAACCCAACATGCTATTTGTAGAAGGATTACCTTCTCCTGTGCACACGTCACTTAACCCTAGTATTATTCCTATCCTTTATCGAACACAAATTGATCAAAAGGAGGCGCTCATAATTTTGTGGACAATTCATGTAAACAACAACAATTGATATGTGGCTTCATAGTGATAATAAAGATATCAAAATTTATATTAAGACATGATTTAAGAGACCATTGTCCTTGGTTGATTGTCTCTTAGAAATTACAAATCTATAGAAGGGTTGATACGCATTGGCCCTTGACCAAGTTGTGGGAGATCCTTGGTCAAGTTTGACCTATTTTGGGACTTCGACAGCCTGTCGAAGGAGGAGCACAAGACGAAGCAGAGATCCCTAGATCTCGGCCCCTTTTTTTATTCTTTTTGGGGTTTGGGACTATGTAATGGGTATGGGATGTCGGCCCATGGGTTTACCCATGTTTAGGCCTATCTTTTAAAGTATAAATAGATGTCTAGACAATGTAAGGAGGGGCATCTATGTGATGTTAGGCCCATGTGCTAAGTGCTAGTGATCGATCTATGAGGTCGAAGGATTGTAAGTGCTCTGTGCATACTGTGTGAAGCTTGTAGAGCTGAGTGCAAGTGATCATAGAAGGCTTAGTGCTGTAACCTAGCTCAGGGAAGGAGGATATGGCAAGGTGCGCGCAGATCTCCTATCCTATGTGGAGTAGGGTTTTTGAGGCTCTGTGCATGTAACTGATCAAAAAAAGATAATAGAAAGAAGAAGAGTTTGTGGACGTAGCCCCAGGGGGGGGGTGAACCACTTATATGTTGTGTTGCTCTGCTTTGTGCATTGTGTTGGTGTGTTTATGTGTAACTTTCTATGATATAGATGAATGTTAGATAGAACTGATGTTGTTGTGTGCTTATAAAAGAGAATAAATGTTAGATCTGACCTATGTGAGTATGCTTTGTGCCTAAATATGTTAGATCTAATATGTTCCTTTTATGCTAAGTGTTATTAGATGTCGATTTGGTTGAATACTGCAATGCTCTGTAATTAGGGTTTGTCTGCGTTGTTACTAAGAATTGAATGTTGATGAATGCTTACTGCTACGTTCTCTATTAAGTGTTAGAATCACAGATCTATGTCCCAGCTAAGGTTGTAGACATCTGAGTCCTGCAACCACCCCTGCCTCTACCTCGGGTGAGACTTCATATTCTTCGTAGGTGTTTTCGATAGGTCTGGTAGTTAGGGTTTTTTTGGTGCTCTGTTGTAGCATTGAAACCTAGGTCTGTCCCTGTGCCAACAAATGGTTCCGTTGCCGGGACCTGAAACTATGATTGTTGGGAACTGAGAAAGAAGAAGATTTGTGCAAAGATCCGATTTGAAATTGTGAAAGCTCTGTGCGTATATCTGTCACCCTAGTGCACAATACTCTACTTAGTTTGTGAAGCTCTTTGCTAAAGAAAAGAAGTCTGATCTAAAGAAAAGAGGTAAGATTTGAACGCTTTGTGCTCTGATAAAGGTAAGAATAGTGAAAAGTTTTAGATATGGAAGCTTTGTGTTCTGTAGAAGAAAGATTAGTGGAAATTTGTTTTTAATAGTATGGATCTAGGTATGTTTGATAGATTATGTCCTAGCTTGAAAAATAGGGAACTAATAGATGAAAGAAGGTTTGACATGTGTAGATCTGATAAGAATAGTGAAAGATATGTTATACCTATGCATAGAAAGAACGTTTGGACTAACAAGTGGATGCAGGATCCTAGAAAGAATTTTTTTCAGGTTAACTACTATGATCCTAGCGCGTAGTACAGGAAAGGATGGGGATCATTTAAGAGAAAGAGAGGATTAACCCTTTGCTACAACTGCAAAAAACCAGGACATCTGGCTAATGAATTCCCTGGTAGAAAACCTATTTTCCTCTGTTGCAAAGCTATGGATCATGAAGTTTTGGATTTCCCTATAATGATTGTTCAAATTGAAAGGATAAATATGAGACAAGGAGACCAAGAACAAATTCAAGCAACTGAGACTATGGTAGAACCCCAGAAAGAATCAGAGAAAGTATTGTTATAGATGAAAGAAACCCTTGATCACCGACATATCAATTTATCAGAGGTCTTCAAAGAAAAAGAATGTATTGAAGTAAGAATAGGAGACTTCGACATTGACTGTGTTTTGGATGAGGAAACACATGTGAATATCATGACAGGAATAACTTGGGAAGCTATAGGAAGGCCTTTTATGATTACTTCATTAGGAGGAATAAGACTATTCAAAGGGAAGCTGATAGACCTATGTGAAAAGCTTACCCATATATCTATGCGTACCAATGGAACTTCGACAGAAGAATAATTCAAAGTTGTTAAATTTATTGAGGACAACACTCCATTTACTATGTTTCTCAGAAGACCTTGGAGTGAAAGAGATCAGGCCAAAAGGGAAGAAAAAGAAGTCTTAGAACAAAAGAAGCAAGAGATGAAAGATTTCATGACTAGGAGGATCACACACTTGATTGAAGAATAGGAGAATCGATCAAAGCTACTTAAAACCAAAGACTGGAATGTCGAAGCTGGAAGAATACTAGAAGACCCACATAATATTGCAGTACCTATTCCAGATACAAATGAAGTATTACCTTTGATTTCTAGGAGAGAATCTCAACAATGCAAAGTTACTATGCCAAAAGGAGATAAGAATCAAAATGGAAAAGGGAATTCCAAGATGAAGCTCACCATAAAGAAGGCTAGAAAACTAAGTAAGAAGAGAGATAAGATTGAAAATTTAGAGAAGGTTCCCAAGGGAACTTCGCAGAAGGAAAATTTACAAAATTGGAGCTTCTCCGGAATACCAAAATAGCATCACATGGCACTTTGCCATGGCGAAGAAATATAGTCGTTAGAGACAGTATAATCATTCGAATGATGCCCTGAATGGGAAGAAATGCATTAATGGTTAGAAAGCTTGCCACCAAACCATTGGGATCATGCCATAACAGATAGAACTGAGTTAATGAAGGCTTCTTACCCATTGCAAGAGATCCATTACCACGTATCTATTTATCCCATCGCGCCACACACCGAGAACACTTTTGCTAACCGAGAATTTGAGCCCACAGATTAGTTTATTTTCACACAGTGATCATTGCATCCATCCAAATGCATTGAGATATTACTCTCCGACCTTGAGATTTTCAAACCCGAGCGTGTATGTCGAACAAGTTCAGCGCAACAGAGAAAATTTTCAAGGAAGTTCTCATCGACCTCATGACCGAAACAGCAATGTCGATGTCTATAGGTATAAAAGTGTCATCAACGAGAGGACTGCAGGCCTCTCCATCGACTGCTCGTGGAGCCAGATCATCTTGACTATCAGCAGAAAAGAGAACTAAACACAGAGATGCCCTTGCCAATGAGCAGTTGATCCCATCTATATTACCCGACTATATAATTGAGGTCGAGCTCCAAGGGGTACAACATGATCTTCAGTCTAGTCACGTAGTCTCCACTGTGCCCCTGCCATCGGGAGAACAAGAATTGGGAGATGAGCTAGCCCAACTCCGCCGCCTAGTAGATACAACTGAAGCTCTCCTTCGACGAGCGCAAGAGGATATAGAAAAAGCCACCCAGGCTTTGATGAAAGTACAAGGTGTACTTGTAGAACAATGTCGAGTTGCAGAGCAAGAGAATATTTCTCTCCAAACAAAGTTTGATGGGGAGAAAGTGAAAATGCAACAAGAAAAGGAACAATTTCTCGCAGGGTAACTCGAGGTAAAAGAAGCAATCAACAAAGAACTTCACTCTATGATAGGCTTAGAGCCACAGGCTGAAGACCGATTTGAACATCAAGTAGAGAAGCTCATGGAAGCCATACAACAACTACAACAAAGAATAGCAGAGTTATATCTCCACACAGTGCCCAACACTCCGCAGGATGTCAGAGATCAAAGAGAAGCGACTGCCCAGAGCATAGTAGAGAGAATAAAATCCTTCACCATGGAATGCAAGAAACTCAATGACCACAGTGCCTATACTTATGAAAAACTCATTGAGAATGCAGAACTAAAGGCACTAGAGTCGCAGCTCCAGGAGGCGAAGCAACAAGCAGAGACAATACATGCACAGTTGAAGCTCTTGTCAGCTGTGGAAATAATGAAACGATCCCAAGAGCAGTGCACTACCCAGCAACAGGTTCACACCATTCAAAGCAAAGTCATGGAAGTGACTCAAAGACTCCAACATGTATAGGATGAGGCTTACCAACTATTCACATAGATCGAAGGTTGAGGAGCAGAACTGGAGAAAGTTGTTGCTACAGCAGAACAACACCTAGAAGGACCCGTGAACAAGGCATTAATCCAAGAGTTCACTGAACAGGAGGCCATAGCACAACAACAAGTCAAACTAGCTTGAGCTAAGCTCGAGGCTTTCGAAGAAGAACTACCCAGATTAGAGTGACTCGGGACGAGTCACAGGTGAGTGTTGGGGGCATGTTGGCCCTTGACCAAGTTGTGGGAGATCCTTGGTCAAGTTTGACCTATTTTGGGACTTCGACAGCCTGTCGAAGGAGGAGCACAAGACAAAGCAGAGATCCCCTTTTTGGGTCCTTTTTGGGGTTTGGGAGTATGTAATGGGTATGGGATGTCGGCTCATGGGTTTACCCATGTTTAGGCCTATTTTGTAAAGTATAAGTAGATGTCTAGAAAATGTAAGGAGGGGCATCTATGTGATGTTAGGCCAATGTGATAAGTGTTAGTGATCGATCTATGAGATTGAAGGATTGTAAGTGCTCTGTGCATACTGTGAGAAGCTTGCAAAGCTGAGTGCAAGTGATCGTAGATGGCTTAGTGTTGTAACCTAGCTCAGGGAAGGAGGATCTTGTGAGGTGTGCATAGATCTCCTCTCCTATGCAGAGTAGGGTTTTTGAGGCTCTATGCATGTAACTGATCAACATAAGATAATAGAAAGAAGAAGAGTTGGTGGGCATAGACCCAGGGGGGGTGAACCACATATATGTTGTGTTTCTCTGCTTTTTGCATTGTGTTGGTGTGTTTGTGTAACTTGATATGATATAGATGAATGTTAGATAGAACTTGTTGAAACAGATCCTAAATTTTTTTATCCTTAAGGCCTAGACTTTATTTTTTGTGTTGTTCGGGTTTCTGGCTTTCCTAAAAGAAGAATTTCGTCATTTCTAAATTTGCGATACCTTTTTATCGTTTATAACGAATGGTTAAAAATTTACAAAAATATAAGTTTTCCAACGCTCTTTTGAAAAAATCATTTAAAACGGGGTGTAATTTTAAAATTTGCGAGTTTTTCATTTAAATGTTAAAGAAATCGGGATTCAGGGTTTTCCGTAAATAGATGATTGATGCAAATTGAATCACGAAACCCCGATCTCCGATTTCCCGATATGTTTAAGTCTTAATTAAAACATAAATTAATTAATTCTCTTTAAAGAAGGTTTAAGAGTTAAGATAATTATGTTGCGATTTCGGGATTCACGGTTTTGTAAGAACACACCTCTTGTCATCATATTTCCCGAAATCGCAATTTCCAGAATCTCGATTCATAATTCACATTAAAACTAAACTAATTCGGTTTTGGCCTTAATCTTGATTACTTAGTTAATTAAGATAAGTTAAGTCATGTTTAAAAGAAACAGGCCATCGTGATTTTGTGATTTCGGGATTCGCGATTCCGTGAGAGCACATCTCATGTCATCAGGTTTCCCGAAATCCTGATTTCTGGAATTCTGATTAACGAAATATCGAAAGGGTCAAATCTCGATTAATCAACATACTAAAAAAGTTAAAATATCAAATAAAATATCGCGATTTCGCAATTTCGCGATTTCGTCAATCGGGTTTTTTCGACGACATACCTTTCAACATCAAGATTGTCGAAATCCCGAGAAGTCATGTTTTTTAGATTTAATCTGTAATTAACACTAATAAATATTCTTTCTAAAACAGGTTTAAAGGTAATCATTTTGTAAGTGTTCATTAATGCTTCATTTTCCGATTAAGAAAGTTTATTGTTTTATTTGAAAAGTCGAAAGCGCCTAAGTACGGGTATTAAATGCATATCTCCAAAAATATCTTCTGCATTAAGAGCTTTAAATTCGGGACAGTTGTACAAATCTCGTCTTTTTAAAATATATTCTAAGTAAACGTTCGAACCTTTGTATTTACTTTCTAAGCTGAGCTCATTCATCCATTTTCTGCTACAGGTTTCAAATTGAACACAGAAGTCATGTCACCTAAAAAGGCATCGAAGAAAAACGATGATATACAGGAAGGTGATATTATCACTGATACTACTCCACACGCCATAAACTCCATCAAATCATGGGCTCAAATATCTGAATTGCTGGAGGATGAGCTAAAGAATGTAGACCCTAATTCTGAAAATCATGTTCGGGACATTGCTGAGTCTGAACTTCATAAGGTAGTTGCACGTCCGAGGCTGGTAGCATATACTGATATGATCGGTTGGGCTCTGGATAAGGTAGATATCTCAACAAGGAGCATTCGGAATGAGCAAGGAGAAATCGTCGGCTCATTCAGGCCTGAGCACATTCAAGTAATGTATAAACTCTCGCTGAATCATAAACACACCTTTAATGCTGAATTTTTAGCTAAGTTTCAGAAAAAGGAATGTATTGAGGCAGACCAGACATATCTCGACATAATTAGAGGTTGGGGGAGGTCTGAAGCAAATTTTAGGGCTAATAATCATGGGATTTATGCTATAGCTTCCTTAAATGAATATATGGTTTATGTAGCCATGATGTTATGCAAACTTTTCGAGAGAAAAGATCCCTGTCACTTTCATGCAGACTGGATACCCTTCTTAGAGGAAGTTTCATAAGGAAATAGTTTTAGCTGGCATAAAATTTTATCGGATAACCTGACGCAAGAAATTATAAATTATAAAGCAGCCAAGTCAAAAGGACAACCAATGTCTTTTTATATGTCTGCATATATTGGATGCAATCTATTTTATGAACCCATTTCCGTTAATGAATTGGAGTTGGAGCACCTCATGTCCAGAACCCATTCATGAATACCACTCAGCCCTTTGGGAGGAAAAAGCTAAAGACGTTTTTTATGATGTTTGTCATTTTGTCATTATTCCTATGCACAAATTATTTTTTGGATGTGAACCCCCTCGCATTTCTGATGCAGTCATAGAAAGTCTTAAATCAGTTGCCGACTGGTTTATTGAGGAAATTTTTTTCTATATTAGGGTTTATGGTTGTTTGATTCCTCCTCATGCACTCCCAAAATTCTTACCAGACAGATTGGTATGCAGAGAAGTAGCTCATCAGTTAGCCAAAGGTGGTATTGGGTTGGAATTAAAAGCACTTCAGAAAAAGGCATGGCCATCTTTCCCTGTTCATGTCGGGAAATTTCCTTTATCAAATTTAGGCCATTCTAAGGTAGAGGCCGAGTCATTGGAAGAGGTGAAGTTAGTAAATATTGAGCACAGAAGATATGACCCCTACCAAATAATAAGTAGGCATTACATACATTGTAAGTTAAAGGCATATGAACATGAAGTCTCTGTTTATGATGATATATTTAAAGATGTTAAGACTTATGAAGAAGTGTTGATTAGAGTCCAGGCCTTGCCACCTTACTCACAGGTTGGGTTTTCATCTTTTCAAAGTCATAGGCGAAGCTTCCTACCTAAGATTTTACAGGGTGAAATTCCGACCCCATCGCCAAAACAGGAAGAAACCCCTCCAGGGTTTGAAACTAATACTCAGGGTAAAGCAGATGAAAAAGGTAAGGAGAAGGATTTTGAAATATCTTCTCAAAACACAGAGGGTTCTCAGACAAAAGAACCAGGGACAGAGAAAGGAAAAGGACTGGAAACAAATCCAATAATTCTTGACGATGTTCCAGAAAAAATAGGAGGAACAACTTCAAAAGAACTTGGTAGTCCTATCACCTCTTTAAATCCACTACAGTTGACTTTTGGAACCCCACATGAAGGAATTTTATATGTCAGTGATCTAGAGCCGATTTCAAGAGATGAAATTCCCCCATCGGACTATTTTTTCAGTAAAAAACGAAGAGCAGTCTTGAAACAGGAAATTCATCCTAGAGGAGAAGGAATGATTAAAAAGAATAGAGTTATCATAGATGGAAAGAAACTCAACGATGGAGAGTTTGCTACAGAATTAGCAGGTACAATGGGTGCAGTAGCATCAACAAACATGTATTATATAGGCAATTTGACAACTATGCTTGAACAGAAGGATCAAACAATAATCCAGTTGCAAGACAAGATAAAAGAAAATTAAAGAAATATTAGTTGGGGAATACAGAAGGGTCTAGAACAAGCTAGACTAAAGGATATGCAAGAATTCCAGAAATTGAATAAAGACTTGGATGAGGCAAAACACTTAATACAGGTCACACAGGAAAAGGTTCGAAAGCTGGGAGAAGAAAACAAGAGTTTGCAAGATAAGATTATTTTTATTGCTAACCGGGTAGTAGAAATTGAAAATTTCAGGTCACGGGCATTAGAGATATATGTAAGAATAGAGGAGGAACAACATAAAGTGTTCTTGAATCTGGAAGTAATCCAGAATTATTTTCAGGAATCAAATAAGTCTTTGGAGAATGTGTTCCAAAAAGACAGAGAGGCAAAAGCAGCTAGGACAACTTTTCAGAAAGCAGTGGCTTTCTCATCAAAGGAATAAATTGGAAAGACTCAGAAATTATCTATTTATGAACAGGTAAAAGGAGATATAATGATTAAAGTGTGGGAAACAAAACTGGCTGAATATAAACAAATCACAAGAGAAGTTAATGAAGATTGCCAAGGAATTTTCGATCTCTTTGAAAGAGATTCTTTGAATATCAGAACAGATGGTTGTTCTGGATTGTTAGGAGAAGTCAATATAGCCAAGCACCAGCTGAGGTTTAGAGAAGAGCTGGAGGAAAAGAAATCAGAGATTTCAAACATCAAATTGATCAACATTACAGAGATCAACAAGTGGATGGTGACCTCAAATCCAAAATTGAAAACCGTTAAATTCATAGAAAGGATGATAGAAAGTCGGTTGCCCGAATTGCAGAAGAGATTTTTCTCATTTGAAGAAAATGCTCTCAGGATCTTGGTGAAGTTTTTAGAGAAATGCGTTCAGTGTATTAATGCAGAAAAAAGAAGTTTGTCGACGCAAGATTAAAACCTTTTTAGATGTTTTTATTATTAGAATTTTAAAAGAAATTGTAAACGGTTGACATTATTTTGATGTAACCGAAATATTAGGAAGTTGGTTAATCACCAACGAGAAACTTTGATGAAAATGTATAAATATAATTTCAAAAGGCTGAGAAAAGGCTTCATAAATTTTGGAGAGAGCCATTTTTGTAATATCAGTTTTCAAATACATCAGAATATAGATCACAAACAAGATTCTGGATCCTTCAAATTTGTAACTATGTGTCTTCACCCTGTTTATCAAACTTGGTTGAATTTTTCCTTTCAATGTTCTTCTAACGAGTAAATCAATTTGAAGTTATATACGTCATTGTTTATATTTCAGATTGGTTTGGATGTTAAAGGGTTTAAATTCTTTCCTTTGAAATTGCTTTAGTAATTTTAAGACCTGTAAAACTTTTGTTCCTTAATACTTAACTCTATTAGGAACTTCATTTTTTCTTTCATCATTGTGTATTGAAATATGAGATTCTTTCTTGATTAAAGCCTCATATTTCTCTGTAGTGTTTATTTGTTGTTTTACGATTCCCAAAATTTGTTACAAATCCAGGAAACGACCTTGAATGTGTTTACATTACTGTTTTGGATTTTAAAATTGTTTTTCTTATCCTCATCTCTGGAAATCTGAAGTAACAAACCGATTAAAACCCTTTTATAAATAAATAAAGATTTATCCTCCATGACTGTTCCAAGTGTTAGACAACCCAACATTGAACCCAAACTCCAAGATCAAACTAGTATCACTTTAAACCTATTTAACACCATTTTACAGACAGCAACCAATCGGGTAGACCTAGAACGATCATTGGATGCTATTGAACGAGACATTAGCATCCAAGAACAATAGGAAGAAAGACAGAGGCAGTTGAGAAATTGAATCTACTCTGATATTTCTTTGATTCCTTATTTCTAAATCATTTCTTTAAATCATTTACGGATGCCTTGACGGTATGTTTTATAGCCTTAAAACATAAACTCAGGAACAACATCTTTTTGGCGCCGTTGCTGGGGAGCGAAGAAACGAATCTTTTCCCTGGGAAGAACACCATTGACATTTTCTGTTTTTGATAGTGAACAAGAACATAAAGCCTTCTAAGGCTATTATTTTTCACTTGGCGACTCCACAATAAATAAACTGGCTATTAGCCTCAAGAACACCAGAAAAAACCTGGATAGCAAGCAGACCTCGCCAGTCTCTGATCCGGAAAAAAATTTAAAATCACGAAAATCACTTAAACAAATATTTTTATCCACATATACTATAGATCAGCCTAACTTTACACAATCAAACTCATCGGAAACTCTTGAAAGATCACTTTCACTTCCCCCCTCATTTGATAATTTCTCATTTCCTGAAGTTTCTTCTCCAAATTTTCGAGAATCTTCTCCTCACACTGTCCAAACTTCAGTCCCAAATCTAACCATGGTTGCACAAGGAGGTGTTGGAGCTAAAGGTGGTGCCCCTGGAGGCGGTCAAGTACCGCTTCCCGGGATTTTCGCTAAAGTGGCCGCAAGATACGCTCCCCTTGTTCTTCCTGTTCCTCTTCATGATCTCCCCGAGAACTATATGAAAAGTGTTCCAAAAATTACAGGGGAAGGCGATTTGACTACCCAAGAACATATAAACTTTTTTGATCAATTTGTTGACATGCTCGGAATAGAACATGAAGATGTTTATTCTAGACTCCTTGTTCAAACTTTTGAGGGACAGGTGAGGACCTGGTTCCGATCCCTTGCACCTGGGTTTTTAAGATCCTATGAATAAATTGAAAGTGAATTTGTTAGACAATGGGGAGAGAGGAAGGATTACCTCTACTACTTGACAAAATTCGGAGCCCTAAAAAAGAAAAACTCTGAATCAGTTCTGGAATTCACACAGAGGTTCAATAAGTTGTATAATAAAATTCCAGTTGAGGTTAAACCTTCACAACCTGCAACAAAAGTGACTTTTGATGGTGCCTTTGATCCCGACTTTACCTTATTATTGAGGGAAAGGAGATCAACAGACCTCACAAAAATGCAGGACGATGCGATTGAGATTGAATCAAATATGATGGCATCGGGAAAACTTAAAGCAAAAACTGAAACTGGAAACAAAGAAAATAAAAAATTTAAAGAGCAAGGTGGACCTTTAGGGTCAGGAAAATCCTTAAGGGATAGAATAGAAGAGATGGCTAGGGTTATTAAATAACTTTCAAACAAAATCTCAAAGATGGAATTAGAGAAATTGAAAAGAGATAATTTCCCCAGAAAAGACTTTCGTAGAAATCCTGATCCTCAGGGACCACATAAAATAATTAAAAATGAAGATCAAAAAATTCAGACACCCTTTAAAAGTGGAAATTACATTGGAGAGGAAGATTTAGGAGATTTTGAAGAAATCGATGAAGATATTAGTAACCTTGGCGATGATAATAAATCCCCTTATTTATCTAGACAAGATTATGAAGCATCTTTGAGTAAAGAAAGTACATTGGAAGAACAAGTTAGCAATAATATTACTGATGATTTCACATATCAAAATATTGCAGATGATATTATTGTTGAACTACAAAGAAAATATAATTTGAGACCAAGAAATAAAAATCTCCCAAATGTTCCGACAAAAAAGATTTTTCCAAGAGGCGAAACCGATGAGGTAACTCCAAAAGTTGCAGATAAACAGTTTGCAAAAAGAAACACAGTTGATACACAACCTATACAGTCAGAACCAGTAGGAACACTCCGTGTGAAAACACTAGCTCCTATAAAATAAAACAAGGTCTCATATCAATGTAAAATTGAAAAGAAAGGTATGGAAGCCCCGAACATTGAAAATGACAAGGCTCTAGGAAACTTTAATTTGGAAAACGAAATAAATAAAATCAAAATTCCTATTCCCCTTGTTGAGTTAGCTAAAAATCCTGTATACAGAAAACAAATCGCCAAAATGATTAATTTTTCCGAAGATGAAAGCCAGGATGACACTATTAACTTAGAGGATGACAAACCTATCTTAGTCTTCGGTCCACATGTCGAAGGTGCAAGAGACACCATGGCTCCTTTTTATATTACATTAACCCTGTTTGATGACCTTCTCCATAACTGTATGTTGGATTCCAGAGCTTCCCAAAATGTTATGCCAAAGGCAATAATGGAAAAACTTGGTCTTGAAATCACAAGACCCTATGGTGATTTATATTCTTTCGATTCGAGGAAAGTAAACTGCATAGGTATGATTAAAGACCTAGTGGTAGGTTTGTCTCAAATACTTGCTAAAACTATTCTTATGGATGTAGTAGTCACTGACATTCCCCCAAAATATGGTATGCTATTATCTAGATCATGGGGTGCTAATCTTGGAGGATCTCTCCAACTGGATATGACATATGCTACAATTCCAGTGTTCGGAGGCCAATTCACTCGTCTTTACAGAGAGACTAGGTTAGAATTTACTCTAGGTGACCCGAAAAACCCTAAAAATCATCCAGTTTATATTGCCAACCAAGATTTAGGAAATTGTATATTATCTTTAGATGATGATTTTGAAATAGATGTAGATGATAAATGTATAGAAGAAAAAATTGAAAAAAAAGAAATAGAGAAAAATGTATATAGTACCGGTGTATGGAAAATGTATTTTGATGGTGCTTCCTCTTATCTTGGAGCTGGGGAAGGAGCCCTTATTATCGCTCTCGATGATCAATTTGTTATTCCTTTTTCATATAGGCTCCAGTGGAATATAGAT
>JASDQU011404878.1:14881-51958 GCA_032191745.1 Picea mariana | reverse complement strand
TGTTGATCTAGTCATATAGTTGTGTGAGAGATCATTGTATTGTGAGGAAGAAGAGATGAGTGGAGAGCCTTCTGGTATTGAAAGATCTTCAGCTGGGTGTGAAGATCAGTTCCTATAGATGGGTGCACAAGAAGGGGAGAGGAAGAGAGAGAAGAAAGAAGATCTGTTGGCTGAGAGTGCAGACAAGAACTGTAAGCTTTACCTTAATAAATTATAATCATAGTTCTGTGGATGTAGCCCTAGAGGGAGGGTGAACCACGTACATCTCTTTTTGTGTGTGTGATTTATTCTTTGATCTCTGTCATTGTTATATTATTATTTTCATTGTTGTGTTGGATCAGATCTATGTCTGTGCAGGATAGATCTAGCTTGATAAGTGTTAGATGCATATTGAGTTAATGTTGTACTAGATCCACTTGATATTCCTCTGGTTGTAGACATCTCTGTCCTACAACCCCCTCATAGTTGATTCGGGTGAGACTGCACTGTTTGACAGGTGTTACCAAAAGGGCCAGTAGCTAGGGCTTGTTGGTCCACTCTTGGAGTGAACCTTGGGTCTGCCCCTGTGTCAAAAAAAACAATGGAGAAGCTGATGGAGAGAATGTCCATGGGAAACAAACCTGTTTCCTGAGAACATAACGACCCCCATAATAGAAATCAGAACCTCAGGAGGGGTCAAGTTTCTCATATCAGATAGAGAGAACAAAGGGAGCAGAGAGACCAAGGAAGCCAACAAACAAGGCCTCCCTTCCAAAACAACTACGCATATGAAGACTTCGATTAGATGTTCGAAGACCACGTGCATTGTTGCAATGACAAGAACCTGAGTGTGTTTTTGACAAAGAGTGAACATGATCAATACATGAGCAAAAACAATGATGTTATGCTGGAGACAGACGATGCATAGATTTGGGAAACTGATGACACGTTGTCCTGGGATACGAAAGAGTTCAGAAAAGGTTATCAGAATGCCATCATGCAATTTCAGAAGAAATATAATCTCAAGAGCAAGGAAGCGCCCACTGAGCCTCATCAGACTAATCCCATGAGGAAAAATCTGATAGACACCCCTTCCATGAGCCAAACGAGTTCGAACAGCATGACCAAGGATGTGACAAAGAAGGAAAAGTCAAAGGAGGAGGCCCCAAAGAAAACTCTAGAAACAAGTCGAGAAGCGGGTGGAAGGGAGGTATAGAAAGTCTATCCCCCTTTTAATTTTGAGCATGAAATGGATAAAATCAAATTCTATGTCCCATTTAATGAGCTTATCATAAAAGGAAAGTATCGGGAACAAATTATTAAAATGTTGAAAATGGGAGGTACCCCTGATACTTTGAATGTTCAATATGATCACCCCACTATTATGTTTGGTCTGTGTGTTGAGGAGATGAGTGATACTGAGGACATACCTCCATTCTACGCCAGTCTGAAGGTTCATGACATGACCTTGCATAATGCCATGCTAGACTTTGGCGTGTCCCACAACCTCATGCCGAAGGTGATCATGGATGAACTAGGTTTGGATATCACTAGACCCTACAAGGACCTTTTCTCTTTTGATTCTAGGAAAGTCAAGTGATTGGGTCTCATTAAGGACTTGGTCATGTCATTGGCCCAAATTCCTTCGAAGAACATGGTTATGGACGTGGTCGTGGCGTACATACCCCCTAATTTTGGTATGCTGGTGTCTAGATCATGGGCTGCGAAGTCAAAAGGAGACCCTACAGATGGACATGTCATATGCCACTATTCCTATCTTTGGCCAGGATAGACTGTTATATAGGGAAGTGCTGCTGAAATATATGGTAAGCAGCAAGATGCAGCCAAACAACCACCCCATATACTCTATTGAAATTGAATTTGGTTCTTCCATATTCTACAATGACCTGAGTTTTGAAGAGGAAGAGCCGAAAAACATCATGACAACTGACGAAGAAACTACGCGGGAAATAGAAGAGTGCACTGATCCTAAAGACCGTGTGGAAAATGGGATGTGGAACATGAGTTTCGACGACGCGGTCAGCAAAGAAGGGGTCGGGGCTGACGTGTGGGTAAGTCCCCCTGAAATGAGCACAAAGTTGCATTCATACAAGCTCGTGTTCGATTGCACAAATAACATGGCCGACTATGAGGCACTGATTATGGACCTGAAGGTGTTGAAAGAATTAGGTGCAAAGAGGATAACAATGCGCGGAGACTCCGAGATGGTCATTCACTTGGTGAAAGGCATATATCAGACAAATCACCCCAGGCTGTGAGTGTACAGGAAATTGGCACTAGACCTCCTCAAGGAATTTTCAGAATATGACCTATATGCTATCCCAAGGGAGAAAAATCATATCACCGATGCATTGGCCACCTCATCTTTGATTTTCAAAATCCCCATCTTCCCAAACAAAAAATACGATATTGAAGTCAAACACAGGCCAACAATGCCTGATAATATCAAATATTGACAGGTGTTTGAGGACGACAAGCAAGTAGAAAGATTTCTTCAGATGAGCGACAAGTTCGTTAATACAAACATTAACGATGAATGTTGTTGTGATGAAGATGGGAGCATGGATGCGTGCAATAATGACAACCCTTTCCAGAACCAGATCGTGGGAAGGGACATAATTCAATTGAAAAATAATATCATTCCTAAGGGGCTAGTGCCGCTGGAAAAGATGTTTGATAAAAATGACGTGGATAAAAATCCCAATATCACTACAAAAAAAGAGGACGTGGAGGACTGCAACATCGGGATTGAGGAGAACTCGAAAATGATAAAATTATAAAAAACGCTCAGTCCATAGGTCAGGCAAGACTACGTCAAGCTCATGAAGGATTTCCATGACATTTTCGCATGGAGCTATGACAATTTGAAGGTGTATGACACCAAAGTAATTCAACATGTCATCCCTCTCAAAGAATATCAGAAGTCATTCAAATAGAAGCTATGTCAGATAAATCCCTTGCTACTGTCGTTGATCGAGAAGGAGGTAAAGAAACTGTTCAAAGCTAAGATTATCGTTTCTTTAATATTCTCGAAATAGGTAGCTAATTTAGTACCTGTAAGAAAGAAGAGCGGTGAGATAAGACTGTATGTGGACTTTCGAAACTTCAACAAAGTGTCCCTAAGGGACCACTACCCTCTCCCTAAAATGGACTATATCCTGCAAAAGGTGGTAGGGTCCTAGATGATGCCCATGTTAGATGAATTTTCGGGGTATAATCAAATCATGGTCCACCCAAACAACAAAGAAAAAACAACTGTCACAATTCCATGGGGAACGTTCATGTACGCCAAGATGCCCTTCGGCTTGATGAGCGCTGGAGATACCTTCCAAAGGGAAATGGATATCGCGTTTTCTGATGAAAAGGACAAGTTCCTTGTGATCTATTTGGACGACATCATGGTATACTCTGCCTCGAAAAAGAAACACCTCGAGCACCTGAAGAAACTTTTCCATAAGTGCAGGAAGTTCGGCATATCACTAAATCCAAAGAAATCACATTTTAGGGTGGAATAAGGGAAGCTGTTGGGACACATTATATCCAAGGAGGGACTTAAAATATACCCCAGCAGGGTTGAAGGAATCCTGAAGATCAGCACTTCACGCAGTAAAAAAGAAGTGCAATTCTTCCTAGGGAAGGTAAACTTCTCGAGGAGATTCATCTTGAACCTGGTAGAAATCATAAAGCACATAAAATGCATGCTCAGGAAGAGAAACGAGATCAAGTGGAACCCGAAGGCCAATAAGTATTTTGAAGATATCAAGGTGGTGCTGACTAAATATCATGTGCTAGCCAGTCCATACTTTACAAAACATTTCATCATGTTTTCATTGCCTCAAAACACACTATTGTTGGCGTATTGTTGTAGAAAGACAAGCAGAACTTCGAAAAACCCATAGCCTATTTCAACCAGACGCTGCGCGACACTCCACTAAGGTACAACATTATGGAAAAACAAGCATACACCTTAGTGAAATCTTTGAAAGAGTTCATGACGTACATATTGCACTCCCGTGCTATTTCTTATGTGCCCAACAACTTGGTAAAGGATATCCTGGCTCAACCTGACCCTGAAGGGAGAAGAGGCAAGTCGATAGCAGGCATGATGGAATACAATCTTGAGATCAAGCCTACAAAAATGATCAAGGGTCAAGGCCTTGCAAAGTTAATGGTGCAATTGAACTACGATGATGTGGGAATGAATTTCATTGTTGATTTGTCAGAATGTCCTCAAGAAGAAATGACTGCGCAGGTATCTAAAGAGTTCATCGATTCGTCGTGGTATGCAGACATCATCTATGTTTTGGAGAATCTCCAAGCCCCTCCGGGCATAAGTAAGACTAAGGCTATATTTCTAAAGCTTAAAGCGATTAATTTTTGCATCCTTGACAAATCACTCTACTGGAAAGAGCCTGGGGGAACATTGCTGAGTTGTTTATTGGAAAATGATGCGAAGCAGGCCATACAAGAATTTCACAAAGGTGATTGTAGAGGACACCACTATTGGAAAACCACCACGCACAAAATCCTGAGGGAAGGTTACTACTATCCTACAATCTTCGCTGACATGTATAAAGAGGTCTCCAACTGCCATGGATGTCAAATTTTCGACGGGAGAAGAAAGTTACAACCCCTACCACTAAAGTCGATCTCAGTCGAAGCACCTTTCATGTAGTGGGGTCTAGATTTCATAGGGGAAATAAACCCTCCATCCTCTGTGCATCACAAGTGGATACTCACGGACACTTACTAATTCATGAAATGGATAGAGGCAATCCCCATGAAGAAAGCTACCAACACAGTCATCATCCAATTTCTGGAGACAAACATTAAGATTTGGATGCCTCGTCAATATCATAACAGACAACGTGGTCGCATTCAAGTCCAAGAGGATGGAAAATTTTGTCAGGATTACAATATAACCCTGGGGCATTCCATGACATACTATCCATAGGGAAATGAGTTAGCAGAATCCTCAAATAAGAGCCTAACCAGGATCATCAAAAGAATCCTGCAAGACAATAAGAAAGCTTTGCATAAAAATCTTATCTATGCAATGTGGGCAGATCAGGTTACCACCAAGAATTCCATTTCAATGTCACCTTTTCATATCGTTTATTGTGTAGATGCAATCTTCCCTACCTCGTTGGGGCCACCTATCAGAAATTTGTTGCAAGAGCAAGAGGCTGAGCCGGATGATGCACAAAGGAGAATAAATCAGCTAATTCACACATAGCAGGTGAGGGAATAGATGTATAATCGATCACAGCTCCATCAGGAGAATATGAAGAAAGCCTTCGACAAGCATTCTAAGAAGGAATATTTTTAGATAGAGGGGTTGGTGCTGAGATGGGATGCGAGGAACAAAGATAAAGGGAAGCATGGAAAGTTCTACCACCTTTGGATAGGTCCATTCAAAATCAACACGTATTACAGGAACAATGATTATTTCCTAGAAGGGTTAAATGGAGAATGCCTTGGTTGGGGGCCTATAAATGGCAGGTTCCTCAAGCATTATCCGATGACATACAATCCGTTTAAGTCATTTTTCATTGTAAATATTCATTTTATTTTTTGCGCCGAGTCAGTCGGTCAGCAGAAAATTGAAGCCTGAAGTGAAGGCCCTAAGTTTATGTTGAGCCTTTAGAAGTTGCGTCGATAGGTTTAGGTTGTGTTTGTGTTTTTGTATTACAGTGACAAAGAGTCAAAATAAGGCCCAATGGTCAGGCACTTGGTCTGCTGTTCTTTGCTACCTCGCGGGGAGGATAACATCCCCGTTGGAGCTATCTGTTAGAGTGACCATTTTTTCTTTCCATTTAGAGTCGATTTTTAGTCGCGTTGTGACCCATTCGTCCAAACATGTGAAGTCAAGTACGTAAATATGAAAGGGTCTAAGTCAGTAAGTGGCCGGTTAGCCCTTGGGAACGCGAAGGGGAATCAGAGTCGAAACATATGTAAATATTATGAGCATGTCGTTCCTAGAGAGTAGGGTCCTGTCAAAAGTTAGTCTCTACGTACCCCAGGTTGATTCAAGCAGTTAATGGAAGTCGTTTCGACAAGTGTTGTGGCTATTATCAGTTCATCATGAGGGATGAAGGAATGAAAAATCATGGCATTTGAATAACGTATGCCTTGCAAACCTTATTGCCTATACCTTGCATGCAGGGATGTGTTATGTAGGATCTGTGGTTCGATTCGCAACATCCAGTCGCCATGAATTCGGTGTTCTTTGGCATGATTCTTTTTTCCATCTGATCCGTTATAAATCCTAGAGTTCTACACCCATTTTATTTGTGAAATCAGATTCAGGCTGTGTCTGTAAGTTTTCTCGTAGTCCCAGATCGATTGAATTCTCCATTTTTGGCATCTGCCCGATATAATGTGCACAAGACACATACCGATCGCACCATGGATACCTCTCAGAACAATAAGAAGGGTACACGTAGTGGCAAGATCGCTAGACCTGAGCCTCAGAGTGATTGGGATTCATTCCCACTCGCAACGAGCATCCCCAAAGATAAAAAGGGGTTTTTTCCTTCACCCACGGGGACGACCACATCAAACCATGCAAAAATTGGAGTGGAAGGAGTTGCCCAGGAAGGAAGGATAGTAGAAGCCCCATTTCCCCAACAAAATATACCTCAGAGAAGGGGCAGACCATGGAAGAACAAGGAAGCTGAGGAAATTCGAATCTTAGATGAGTTACGTGCACGAGGGATCACTAAACAATTACTTATGCACGTCGTCCACGTGGAGCTTGTAGAAGGCACTGATCGAGAAAGTGGGAGTAGAAAGAGGAGGATGGATGCCACTGGTTCAAATGATCAAGAGACAACTCAGTAGTTGAAACAAGCAAAGCTATCCATTGCCAAACTATACCAAGAAAACAGGGAGCTGAGACAATAGCTGGCGACAAAGATTACAGAAGCATCAACAACACGAGGTTGCGAAGGGAACGTGATGTGGCTCAAAATACAACTCCACGAGGCACAGGATACGATTGTACAACTACGCAAAGCACAACGAATTTCGGAAGAAAGGTATGCCAAACAATCCAAAGGAGGTGAAGCGGCCAAAGAGATAGCCTGCGCAACTCTCACCAATGAGCAGAAGAAACAAGATTAGCTGAGTTCTTTCCTGTATTCACAAATAGAAGGAAAATCTTGACAATTTTGAAGGAGAAATTGTGCCATTTTGATAACGACCATGGTTGTCTACAGCCACTTGCTGCGCACACTTCCCCTAGCGATTGAGCGTGCGATAGAAAACCAAATCTGTTACAACAGACAACGAGACTCTGACAGACACTTGTCCACCCAGATACCCGATCGACAACTGAATCCCCGTGGTGTATTACAACGATCATGATGTGGCCAGATGTACCTTTTGTCTATTTTTGGGAAAAGTCAAGCGAAGAGTTTTTTAACGTAGAATAGTCATTTACCTAGTTTGTAGGGATAGGAGTTAGAAGAGTAGAGTAGCCCAAGTAGTGTCCTCGTTTATATATTTGATCTTTTCGATGTAAGCCAGGTTAGTTGGCAAAATTGGTATAGACAGTAGCTATTGTATGAAATTTGAGTTCAACCGAAACTTAATGCAAGAGTCCTGTAACTTCGATGAAAATATTCTAGTTGTAGTAGTTGGATGTATTGTTTTCCCTCTTTGCGTACGTGCTTCCTGTTATCTTTACTCATATTTTTTTCTGTCTAATTCGAAACGAATTTTTGAACTTGTGGATTCATTGTGCAACACCCCTTGTTTGCGTCATTTAGACAAAAACGTTTTCCTTCAAAAGTTAACTCCAAATTCACCTGTAGCGGTGCTCCGAGTTACTTCCTGTATTTTTCCTCGCCACACATTACTATTTTTCACTAAATACTGTTGCTCGCCTAGCCTTTATCCTCTCAAATTTCAGTCACCGAGTCATTTTTTTCCATTGTTTCCTCGAATTGACTCCATATCCCAAAGTATTATTTTCTTGCGCTAATATAACTGGAACCCATTAGATCAAAGGTGATTAAATCTAGCCATTTCTTTAAAGCCAAATCCCATGCAGAGACAAAGTCTCCCGAGAGATCCCTCTCCAGGTCCGAAAGGCTAGTTTCGGGCCTCAAAGTTGGTAGAAAAAGTTACCTTTGTCGTCTGTTTATCAACCGAACAGATTTACGGAGTGATAACACATTCAGTTATCTCCTTCCTCGTTGGTATCCAAAACATTCCCTCACTTCCATATTCTAGGTCCCGACAACATAACCATTTGTTGGCATGTGCACAGGTAGGTTCAAGACCCTAGGTTCAAGCTACTTAGTCCAAAAAAACCATACAGACACTGGTCGTTTTGACATCACCTGCATGCAAGCGAAGTCTCACCCGAGGTATCTTTATGGGAATTTCTAGAACCAAGATTCTGCAGTGGTGAGGGAGATATTGGAAATCCACTCTGTCATATCTACATGATCCTCTTGCGCACTAAGCCCTTGCTATGTTGAACTTGTTACTTAGTTATATATGCACATATCTCCATAGTTACTCTATTTAGTGGTTAAACATACAGTCATAATCACTACGTGCTATTATATCATCATCAACATTAAATATAAACATACAAACAACTTTAAGGATAAACATGCATTCACATTACAGACATGAATTAACATCCAAAAGAACAGTTCTACATAGGGTTACCGTGGTTCACCCCACTCCGAGATACGTCCAAAAAAGATTGGATTTTTTATTATATTTGAGAGTCTTGGTTGCGCACTGCACTACAATGGATTCTTAGCATACAATATTCCTCACATTTGTATTTCCTTTACAATCCTCTGCTCTATGAAACTCTCTTTCTCTCTCGACCTTGCAAATCTCTTGAACTTACAGATCCTTTACATATTTTATACATTATGATTAGGGCCTTTTGACAACTGATAATGAGCTGGCTACAACTCATGCTCGACTGGTGACAACTCATTATGAGTTGGATACAACTCATTATGAGTTGGATACAACTCATGCTTGACTGGTTTTCTTGGATTTTGCGCTAACTATTCTTTCTTTTCTCCCATCTTCTCCTCTTTCCTCTATCTTCTTTCTTGATATTATTGATATCTTTAGCTTCTTTGTCTTCTTATGTCTTTTCCCTTCCTGGGCCTTTTCCCTGTACTTTGTCTCTTCTCATTGTTCCATCCCTAAAACTACGCACCCGACAATCTTTCAGGATAACTATTTCTTGTATAGCCTTCATTGTTTCTTATGTTTGTGCTATTGTCTCTACAATTCACAACTTTGTGCCCAAAATTATTACATGAATAACATGAACCAAGAAAACTAGTTTGATACTTGGGAGTGGAATATATTATGAATGGTGCTGCTCTTCTGAATCCTTCTTCTTGTTGAGGTATTTTTATAGCTGGATGCTACTGATACTGACTTCTGAATACTCAAGGTGGTGGAGTGCCTCTGTAATCTTCTTCTTGAGTCTTCTTGTCTTCTTCTTTATTACAGGGACCTATGATGGCTTCTGCATAGCTTCTTGGTTCTATTTCATGTTTTATCATTTTGGATATTGAACCTTTCGAAGTATGCATCTAGTTGTATCCTAATCCAGATTTTTCATAGTAGGGTATTTGATTGTTATTGATATTATCCAATATCCTTGTGATGTTTTGTTGCATGTCCTTCTTCTAAAGGTCTTTTCTTAGAATGACTATCTCTGCTTCTAACCCTTCAATGATCCTGTCCTTTTCATATAAGTGTCCTCTAAGTGCTTATTCAATTTTATTGTTTTCTTCTACCTGGATTTTTAGCTTCATGATCATCTGCTCGACTTCTTTAGAGTTGGAGTTCTGATATTCTTCTTTCTTCTTTAGTTCTTCCTGGAGTCACTTGTTTTTCTTCTTTTCCCTCTTTAGATCTTCTATGACACACATCAATTCTTCTATGTAATAGGCTTCTGCCTCTTTGCATTCTTCTTTAGAGCCTTCTTCATTGGAGTCTTCTACTGCCATAAAAAAGTACTCTTTTTGTATCATTGTTGTTGTCTTCGTCTCCATCTGATGAATTGCCTTCCTTGGTGCAAAGAATTTTCTTGAAAAAATTATTTTTGTTTCTTCTACCCTTTTGGATATTCTTTTTCTTTTTAGAGTCATATTCTTCATTATTTTCCTTATTCTTATAGGGACATTTATTATCAAAATGACTAACACTATCATAGTTAAAACATTTCAATGGAAGCATACCTTTGTATTTGTTGATTCCTCTTTTCATCTTTCTTACAAAGTTTTCCACCTCTTCATCTTCCTTTGAATCATCATTGCAACTACAATCTAAATTTCTCTTTTGTTGTATTTATTCTTTGTCTTCTTGGATGCCTTGAATGTTGCTTCCTTCATGACTGGATTGTCTTGCTTTGTCCTCGTCTCATAAGCTGTGAGTACCCCATGCAACTCATCCATGATAATTGTAGCTAGTTCCACTCTTTCTTCTAGAGATGCAAGTTTTGAGTCAAATCTCATTGGTAGATATCTTAATGCCTTTTTAACAATGACATGTTCATTTATCTCGTCTCCCAAACCTTTGATATTGCTTACTATTTCATCAAATCGTAGACAGTAGGATGCTATGTTTTCATCGTCATTCATCTTCAAGTGTTCAAACTTGGCTCTAAAAATATGAAGTTTAGTTTCCTTAAATTTCTCATCTCCTTCATAGATAGTCTTCAGTTTGTCCCACATTTCTTTTGTAGATTCATAGTGTATAATATTGGTATGTATTGATTGAGTCACACCATTCTCAATAGTGTTTCTAGACCTTGAATAATTTTCTTCAAGTTTCTTTCCATCTCAATTTGTTGGGGGAGTGGCTCGTGCTTTGTATCCATCTACTATTGATCACCAAACATCTAAACTTTGTGCTTGTATATATGTCTTCATTATTCTGCTCGAGAAGGCATAGTTCTTGTCATCAAATTATGGTACCCCAATATTAGCGTAATCCATGATCTCCTTCCAATGGTTATATTGCTTCTTGAAGGACCACTCTGATACAAATTGTTGGATTACTGAGAGGGGGGGTGAATCAGTAATAAGAAATTTTATTAATTTTAACCATAATATATTTTTCAACAATATTTAGCAGTTCATCATTAGAATTCAATACATCATCAACATTATAATCATAAACAACATCACATCACAATAGATACACAGTACACCAAAATTTACGTGGAAACCCAAATGGGAGAAAACCACATAATGCTTTTATTATATATCAAAAGTGGATTCATTGGAAGCACCAACTTCCTGATTCTCCAACCCCCTATTCTCAGGCTCCAACATGAAGGAAGCTACAACTCCCTGAATTATTTGGCTACAACTTGAAGGGGGATACAACCCTTTGAGTTCTCTGGCTCCAATCAAAAGTTGGCTACAACCACCTATCCTCGCCCCATCATACCGCCTTGAAATATAAGTGTAGAACAACTGTCACTACCACAATCACTACTACTGTCACTGTTATTGTCACTATCATTGCCACTGTCACTGTGACTTTCTCTGTCACTATCACTGTCATTGTCTCTGTCTCATCAACCTGTTACTATATCCAACCTATGTTCTTGTACTGTACCATGCATCAAATATGTACCAACATCTGAATTATAATATGCATCAATCACAAACCATAAGATCAACCATGAGTACAACATGTACCATATACCATAGCATAGACCTCTACCATATCATCAATGAAGTATCTCAAAGAACTAATGCATGTCCCTCATGCATATGTGACCATACAACATGAACTATAACAACCATGTCATATATTGAACCAGATATAAGAGTGCTCCTCACTAAACTAAGAAACCAAGACATACCATATCCAAACACCAAACCAACCATGCCAAGTATACCTCAAGCATACACCATATCATGACAAAAGTAACCATCAAAAACATTATACAACCATACCAATACCTCTGTAGTTGACCTGAAACTCTGAGATGCTGACCTGTAAACTTCCTTCAAACTTTAGGTACTTGGTACCAACATTTACTCAATATTTCATGATCTTTTCACAGATCCACAAATTTCTCCTCTACTACCCACGAATATCTATGACTTTATCCTCTACTACATGCGAATATCCACACTTTTCTTCACTATATTATTTGTACATCCACGCACTTTTGAACTTTAACCCACAAATACCTCAGAAACTAGGGTTACTCATGTTTTTTTCAACTCCGAGACTTTAACCTTCGACCTTCCTTAGAAAATACCATCACAACCTTAGCAAAAAGATCACTAGTTCACAAGATAGATAATCAATGAAAGAGTGTATCAGTGTTCTTGTGAATGACTCATTGAGGTGTATTTATAATTTGGCTAGGTAAATCCTCTCCTTAATTTAGTGCTTCTAGAGTTTTCTTATTACAACAAATTTACCCTTTCATTAAGGACTTGTAACCAACTAGGGGTTTCTTGACCACTCTTTGAGGCTTACAACTTCTCAAGCCCATAACTCCCTGACCGTGAGGAACTATGTGGCATTCCACATATCACTGGAAATGGAACGAAAAGTACTATCCATTTATGAGTGTCTTACCTATATTTAATATGTTCGTCATGTCCAAATTCATCTTTCAACTTCAGGTACCAAAACCACACTATTGGGGTTTCTTGAAGGGTTGGAATCAATGACAACCAAACTATCAACATAGTGGACGAGTCTATTCATAACAACCCTTGAGATCCAGTAGAAGAGATATTTGAGAGGTTGGAAGTGTAAGTCGTTGAAATAAGTTGCAATATGAACCTCCTCATGATGACTCTTTCCAGAAAGCTCAGACCATTTGAATATGTTGGAGGCTCTAACTCAGAGATTAGATTGGAGGGGAAATTGAGAGATCAAGGAGACCAAGGAAAGGAGTCATGGAAAGAACCTAAGAAAGAGCAGTTGAGTTTGAGTTTTGTTAACACTTCACGTCCCTATTCAAGATGGAAATGAAAGTGGACATAAAGCCATACAAAGGTGAAATTGATGCATTAAAATTGAATCATTGGTTGGAGCTAGATTGAAGTTAGAGGGCCATACCTTAACCTAGTGGGAAAGTCACATGAAGACACTTAGGCTGGAAGGTGATACACCAATAACTAAGTGAGAGTATTTCAAACCCTCATGAAGTCTCAGTTCTATCCTATTGGGTATCTAGAGGACCAATGGATCCATTAGCATTAATTCAGGAAAATGCAAGGGCATAGTGTACAAGAGCACACCATCGATTTCAGGAAGATGGACATCATGTTGTGTATCTTATGTATTCCTCAAGTATTTTTGGGGTCTACATAGTCATCTCTGAAAATAAGTGATGCTCTTCAAGCCAAGTAAAATGGATGACGCATGTGTACATGCATAGTACCTAGAAAACATAGGCCAAAAGAAGGGGTGACCGAGTAGTTCGAAGCATAAAGAGCACCAGGAAGCTTCCAAGGATGAGAAGAAGAAGTGGAAATGGGTCAAATATAAGAATATGGAAACCAATGCACATCAGTGTAAGTATCCTAGCATCCATTGCAATCATTACAACATTGATGGCCACACTAAGGAAAAATGTTGGAAACTACATCTAGAGCTGAACCTGAAGAACCGCATGAAGGATGAAAAAGAAAAGAACCTTCTAGACACAGATTCAAGTAATCAGGTTGAAAGTAGCTCTAATGTGGATGAAAATATTTTTTGTGCATATGTCTAGAAGGAGGTGAATCTGAGTAGCCTTCATCATCAGGAAGAGAAGGAGATGACCAAGCTCTTCCACATTAAGATATAGGTCAATAAGGCCAAGATAAATGATATATTTGACTCTGTTTCACAGGATAATCTCATAGTAGTAGATCTGATCAAAAACCTTGGATTGGAGGTTCATGATCATCCTATCCCCAATCCATTGGGTTGGGTAAAAAAGGATGCATAGATCAAGGTAACAAAGCAGTGCAAGATTAAATTTGTTGTAAGTGTTGATTTTATAGATGAAGTAGAATTGGATGTAGTACCAATTGATGTATGTGGAGTAGTGTTTGGAAGCCACTACATGTATATACGTGGAAATACAATTAGTACTGCCTCATCAAGTATGGGACATCCTTCATCATCAACGCGCATACAAGAAAATAAAAAATCTCATTGGTAAGTGCCAATCAAGCTAAGAAATTGATTAATTCTAGTTAGAAATATATTTTAATTTTTCAAAGAGAAAATCAATTTGGTGAAGAGTCATTAAAAGTAAGGACATCCCTGGAAGGGTTTACTAAAGAGTAGAAGCATCTGTTGGAGGAGTTTCTACAGGAATATAGAGGAGTGTTCTAGGAGCCTAAAGGGTCACCACCTAAGAGGGAAGTGGAGCATGAAATCCAATTATTTCTAGACTCCCCTTTGTCGAATATTGGGTTGTATAGAAAACCTGCTCTGGAAGCAAACGAAGTAAAGAAGAAGTTGCAATAGTTGTTGGAACAAGGTGTGATTCAACTAGGTACCTCACCTTGTGGGTCACCCATCATAATTGTTCCCAAGAAGGATGGGACTTGGAGAATGTGTATCAATTACAGGGCATTGAACAAGATTACAATAAAGAATTGGTACCCTTTGTCCAAGATCAATGATCTATTGGAACAGTTGTACCATTCCAAGTACTACACTAAGATGGATTTGAAATTAGGATATCACTAGGTACGAATCAAAGAAGAGGATACCTAGAAGACTTCCTTCAAGGCAATGCAAGGTTTGTATGAGTGGTTGGTTATGCCATTCAGTTTATGAAACACACCAACTACATTTATGATACTGATGAATGATGTCTTATGCAAGTGTTAAATACCTTGAAAAACTACCCCAAATGTTGGTCAATCTCAAGAAATGTAATTTTTATGAGCAATCTTTGGTGTATCTAGTGTATGTGATCGATGGAGGGGAGCTCAAGATAGATCCCGCCAAGATGGAGGCCATCATGAAATGGCCAATTCCTACAAATTGCACAGAATTTAGGAGCTTTGTTATGGAGGCACATTACTTGCAGAAGTTCATAGCTCCATTTTCAACAATAGCTACACCACTCCATGCCATAACAACAAGTGGAAATAGTTTCCAGTGGGAGAAGAATCAATAGAAGGATTTTGATGAGTTGAAAAGAAATATCAATCAAGCACAAATTCTCTCACTACCAATTTTTCATAAGCCCTTCTAGGTGGAGACAGATGTAAGTGGGTATGTCATGGGAACAGTCTTGATGAAAAGATGAAGGAATGCCTTCTATCATTCTAAAGTATTTCATGCGGTAGTTCTCAACTAATCTACCTACAACAAGGAGTTCTATGCCTTGGTACAAGCTGTCAAAAAGTGCAAGCACTATCTAATGGGAAAGGAGACCATCATCCATACAGATCACCAACTGCTCCAGTATTTGTAGGACCAGAGTAAGTTACAACAAACCAGACACTACAAATGGTTGTGGTTCTTACAACATTTTCATTTGGTCATAAAGTATAAGAAGGGTAGCACAAACAAGTTGGCATACATGCTTTCAAGGCCACCCACATCCAATATTATAGCTTTGGGAACTTTGATGCACATGGATCCTTTTACCCATGATGCATATAAAGAAGCATACAAAAAATATGAGGACTTCAAGGAGGTGTTTCAACAACTATAGGGCCAAATTCATATAGAAGAAGGTGACAACAAGGATGAATATCATTTCTAGAATGGTTTACTCTACAAGATCAACAAGCTTTGTGTCCCTAAAGGTGAATGAATGAAACTTATCAGGGAGGCTCACACCTCCAAGGTTGCAGGACATTTTGGTGTTGGGAATATAGTTGCTAACTTATAGAGGTATGTATACTGGCCCAAAATTCAAGAATATGTATAAATGTATATTAAAGGATGTATACTTTGTTGTACCAACAAGCCCAATAATAGGGAGCAAGGTCTACTCAATCTCTTACATGTACCCACTCGACCTTGGGAAAACATTTCCAGGGATTTTGTGGGACGTTTACTGACCATGCATAAGGGACATGACTATTTATTTGTGGTAATTGATAGGTCCAAAAAGATGTGCATTCTCATGCGTTGTAAAAATAACATCAACATAAAAAAAGAAACAAACAAGTTATTTGAATAATTTTGGGTGCACTTTGGTATACCAAGGAGCATCATCTCAAACATGGATACCAGATTTCTCGGTGCATTTTGAAATACATTGTGGGAGAAGATGAACAATAAGTTGAAGAGGTCTCCAACATTCCATCCACAGATAGATGGGAAAACATAAGTAGTCAATAAGACCTTGGTTCGGTTTTTGAGGGGTTACAATCATAAGCATCCAAAGACCTGGGATAAAAATATGATCTTGTAATGTCCCCAACTAGGCTAGATGGGAATCTTATGTTTTTGTCCCAAAATTTTTATTTCTTCTTATGTGAATGTGCCAAAAACTTGTATTAATGGTGTTGTTAACTTCTTACAAACAATTTTCTCACATAAGATATTGTCAAACATATTGCATGCATACATTACACAGAAAATAGAGTAGATAACCATGGCATATTATTATGCATGGAAACTCTCAAAATCTTAGCAATATAATGATATCTAATGGTTGTAATAATAGTTACAAAATACTCCTAAAAACAAAAATTTAATGGCTGTGAGGAAGCTGCAAAATCTACTACATAAACAATACAAGAAAACCTAGAATGATGCCAATCTATGATGTCCATTGATCCAAGACTCTCCAATACCTAAACTGCTTTGCTCCAGTATGTATACTAGGAAAGTGGTCCTCCAATCTCTCATGAAACCCTCATAATCCTGGTCCTACGTACTGTTTCAACCCCTAATTCGCAGAGGTCCTCACAGGATGACTACTAGATGTCTAGCGGGGCCTCGCATGACAACCCGTGCTCAACCTGTGGGGGTGTCTTCTTTCTCAGTTGGGAGAAACCCTCCTAACACCTACAGATCTAACAATCAACCTCCTTCGAAAAATTCCACAAATCCCCTGTGCAAGCTGATATACCTCCAAACCTCTCTAGGATGAAACAAACACCACATTGAACTCAAATGAGGACTCCAGATGAATCCTTCTCTTTGTCTATCTAGGGTGGATATGGCACCACCGAAAATAAATTGAAGTGGAAGGATTTTTCCAAACCCTAATGAAAACCTGGCTCAAAGAGCACATCAACAAGCGATAAAATCATAATGCCAAAGAGAAGGGTTACCCCTATATTTATCATTACTCTAGAACTTCTATATATTTCCCCTTTTTGGCCAAATCAAACCCTCACTTTATTTTCCCTCCAATTTCATTTAAAAATAATTATTTATTTTATTTAATGTCACTTTAGGATTTATCATTCTAGTGACACCAAACAAACCTCCTTAACTCCCTTTCCTTAGTTGACTATAGCCTACGGGAGTTGTATAGGCTATTGAGTCATCCTCCATCATGATCAATTAGAAGGGGACATTACAATACTCCCTTCCCAAGATTGCTTGTCCTCGAGCAATTCCAGATCAGGGTTGTTAGAACCCTATATAATAGGGGAATCAGTTTCCTGAATAATATCTATCTATTTCAGGCGTTATGCTTTTTCTCAAGACGCATGGTGAAGTCGGAAAAAAGTGCTCGATGTTGTCCAAGCATAAAATGAGTACCTGCGTGCGAGCTTCAAAGCTAGTTCCGGTGCATTTTTAGCAAAAAATTGTGAAGTGTTTTGAAATGGAAAAATTTGACTCTTGGGGGTAAATGCAAAGTTGGGTTTATTATCCTAATTTGGGTTTTTATAATCTATGTTTGGTGAATTTAGCAAAAAAATTGGCCCCTCAGCCTTTGTCTTTATGCAGAGTTTTATGAAAAAATTGACAAATATTTTTCCAAAAAATAATATTGGCCTAGGGCCAACCTCCGAATGCTCGACACCAAGGATAAGCGCCATTTCATGCACCAACAATAAACACACAAGCTAGCGCCAACACCAAACTCCAAAGCCCAAGCCTCGGGCTCACTTCATCGACATAACATGTGACTGTTGGCTCATTTAAATGGCCAAAGCTCAGTTTACCACGTGAATGTGGGATATTGCCCACAGAAAGTCAAAAAATATATAAATCTCATCTTTTCAACCCTGTGCCAGGTATTTGAACCAGATTCAAGGTGTCAAACACAGAAAAACGTGCATGCATAGAAGGTTATGAGGTGTCATGGTCCTTACACAGATCAAATCGTTGTTGTTTCACAATCTCATGGCGCCCTCGTAAACAACACAATATGGAGTTTCTGAATATATATCCCGATCCAGAGAGTCGGCGCTTACGAGGATAAGGTACCCTCATTCTGTAAACATTGATGAACAAAGGCTTCATAATGCTCTGATTCTCTTTGGTGAGATAGAGCAGATCAAGAGTTTTCCATCAAGGCATTATGCATTTGTTGAATTTAGAAGTGTCGATGAAGCTAGGTATGCAAAATATGGCATTCAAGGAAGGCTCTTTAAATGATCCCAGGATACAAATTCTTTATTCAAATAGTGATATTGGGCCTACGGACAGAGGTTTGGCACCAAGCAGAGTTGAAAACCCCACACACAGATAATATCCAGCCACAACAAAAGAAGAAAATGCTGAGGTTGAAAGTTTTGGGCACCCGAATTCTGGGCGACGATGCTACCAGGCGTTTCCAACCCCTCTGCATGCCCTTCAGTTCCAGCCACTGGTATTCCAAGGTTGCGAAAGCTAGTTCTAATGATGAGTTGTCTGAGGTCCGTGGATTATATTCGAGTTTGGAGCATTATGCTCTCACTCAACTGGAATTTATGCGGCACCAAACCAACAAAATATATGTAAAGCATACAGTCTACAAAGGTGAAGGGAGAGAGTTCTGCACCATTAGGTGTTTTAGTACAAGATTTGAATGCTAGATCACCAGTCATAATTGAAAGACATAGAGATGTTGAATCACATGGTCTAGAATCACAATTGAATGACAATCCATTATCTGGCTTCATTGCTTCTCCTGAGACTGGCAGTCTGACAGAGATGGAGGATACAAAACAAGGTGGGATGAATTAACATCCAAGGAACATGGTGATGTTGGACAATGATGCTGAACAATACACAACTGTTACTGTATCTTCACAAGAAATACATGCTGATTCTGGACAAACAAAATTGTAGCCTACTTAAAATCCAATATTCGGAGAAGGAAATGAGGACTATGCAGGGAAATGTGCAACATAGGCTACTTAGCAGGATGCTCTCTTGTCAGAAATGCGAGGACCATCAGCATCCTCATTGGATGAGAACTGCAATGAAAACACAAGAAACCATGTTGCTGGGAAGAATATTGTGTTGGCTAACTTGCAAGCAGGGCTAGGATTTGGTATGCCTGCTACACAAATGGGTCAGATGGTGATTGGAGAATCAGATCCCTTATTAGAGGCAAAAGCATAGTGAAATAGAAGAAGAGCAAGCTGATCAAGAAAAGAGAGAAATGGATGAAGTGTATCGAAGACTTCTCAAAGTCACTGTGCCTAGTCATCTTCGATGGGAAGAACTCTACGATCTGCTCGATTAGAAGATGAGTTGTCCAGATCCAGTCACCTGTCCAGTCAGATGAGGTTGTGCAAAGGCTTCATCAACAGTCTACCCAGGAATCAGCGTGCATTTTCACCAAGTCATCAAGCAGTTCTGAGATTTAGGAGATTTGTTAAATTAGTTAGGCTAAAAATAGAAGTAGCACGTCCTGATCATTTATGACAGGAACGTTTGTAATTTGAGTTATAAATACTTCACCTTTCGAAGTATTGGGGGTTGTTGATCTTCACACCCTGACGCTATTCAAACTGTACTATTTTTGAAGAGATCTTCCATTAATAAAAAGGAGGCACTTTTACAGGATTCTTGCGTGTATTCACTGGTGATGTTTATTCTCTAAGTGGAATATTATTCTTGCTTTGTGATCATATTGTTTTCTGAAACTAATCTTTAAGAGTAACGAATGCTACAGGATTTATCTTGGATACCCTATTTCTGACTCAAAAGATTTTAGTGTTTATCTTCTGGTGTTTTCGATTAAGAAATTCTTAACTACTTCTTAGTTGAAATTATCTTTCTCATCTTTTCTTTTGTCCATCATTTAATCTACTGAAAGATCCAGTGATTATATTATCTCGCCCTGTGAAAGTTTCTCCTTTTCATTTCTGGTTTGTATTTCATTTTTATTAAAACACAGACCCCATAGCCCAATGGATGTGTAGACTGTCTCAACCAATTCAACAAAACACTTTGACAACAAAACCTACCTATATCTTTACCTAGCCTAATATCAAAAATTGGAAACATAGCTAAATCATATAGAGATATCCCTCTCTGAATCTGGAAGGGCTAGATCCCAGCTTTAAAAGTGGTTGGATAAAGTTACCTTTGTAGATTTCTTCTGTTTCAACCTCTAGGAAATTTGCCAAGTGCTAACAAGGGTGTTGTAAGATCTGCTCTCCTTTCCAAGTAGCATCTTCTGCGGACAATATTCTCCATAAAAATAATTATTCTCGAATGACTTTGCTCCTAGCCTATATTCCCTGACATTGACAATCCTATTAGGAGATAGAACCACCTACCCTTCCTCATCTAGTGGAGGAATATTTTCCAAATCAGTAACCTGTTATCCCAATGCCTTTTTGAGGCAGGATACATTGAAGGTGTTGTGGATCTTGCTACCTTCTGGTAGCTCCAACTCCTATGCTACCTCCATGATTCTTCTGATCACTCTGTAGGATCCATAAAAGCAAGGATTCAACTTCTCTGCACTACTCTTCTTCGATGATGATTGTATGTATTGTTGCAACCTGAGAAAGACTAGGTCCCCAACCTCAAAGATGCATTCTACCCTGTGCCTATCTGCATATATATGCTATTGATTCTGTGCAGCTTGCAAATTCTCTTTCAGGATCCTCAAGATGTCCTGACATTCTTGCATCCAATATTTTTCCTTGGGATCTTTTCTCTCTCCAAACGCCAAAGACACAAAAGATGGATCATTGTAGCCATACAATGCCCTGAATGGGATCATCCCAATGGACATGTGATGAGTGGTGTTGTAGAAATTCTCCCCAAGATGAAACCACTTTATTCATGCTCATTTTTTCCTTGAGACATAGTTATTCAGGTACCCCTTGATCCATTTGTTTACTATCTCAATCTGCTCTTTTGTCTAGGGGATATAGCTAGTACTAGGTATCAACTCTATCCTAGATAACCTGAAAAAATCCTGCCAAAATGCACTGAGAAACCTGATATCCTGGTCACTGACTATGTTCCTTGGAAGACCATGGAGTCTCAATACCTCCCCAAAGAATAGATATGCTACCTGATATGCATTGTACTATGAAGGAATGACAAAGAAGTGTGCATATTTAGTCAATATGTCCACTACCGCGTAGATACAATCCCTACCCTACACCTTTGGAAATCCTGTGATGAAGTACATGGAAATGCTATCCCACTTCTCTCTTGGAATCGATAATGGTTGAAGCAGTCCTGCAGGATGTGTAAACTCTAACTTGTTCTGCTAGCAAGTCATGCACTCCCTCACATGACAAAGTACATCCTCCTTGAGACCCTTCCATGAGAATCTCTCCCTCACCTACTTGTAGGTCTTCAAATATCCTTGGTGCCTTGCAAGTGGTGCATCATGTGATTCCCTCAAAATATTATCCTTGAGTGTGGACTCAGGGACAAGATAGATCATGTCTTTATAGTATATGATGTCATCCACTACCATGTATATGTCATCCTGAATACTGCCTTCCATCATCTCACAAGCAAAGGTATTTTGGAGTATTAGACCAAGAGAATGGACTTATAGTATGTTGAGATCTCTGTCATGGAGAAGGCTGCAAGTCTCCTGGATAAGGTGTCAACAAATATGTTCTTCTTCCCCTTTACATACTCAATGTCAAAATCATATGCATGCACCTTACTCACCCATTTGTGTTGCCTCTCATTTAGGTCCCGCTTCTCCAAGAAATATCTCAAGTTTTTGTGGTCATTCCTAACCACAAATCATCCTCCTACCAAGTATTGTCTAAACTTGGACAATGCATGCATGATAGCCAACATCTCCTTATCATAGATTGAATATATCTTCTTAGGACCCTTATCTTTCTTCTCTCAAAAGCTATCAGGTGTTAGTTTTGCATCAATACTACACCTATCCTCTCGTCGGATGCGTCACACTCTAGGAAAAAAGGCTGTGTGAAATCTGGGAGTACTAATACTAGAAATTTCTCATCACATTATTCATTCTGTCAAATGATACCTATGCTTCCTATGACCACCAGAACACCCCCTTATTGGTGAGGTCTATCAATGGAGCAGCTAATTGTGAAAATCCTTTCACAAAGTGCCTATAATAACTAATATCCCAAAGAATCCCTGCAAATATGTGAGTGATTTGGGAGTGGGACAATATAAGATGGTCTGGATATTCTCTTGATGCACCTTTACTCCCTAAACCCCTATCACGTGCCTGAAATAGAGGATCTTTTTCAACCTAAATTCTCTCTTTTCCTCCTTGGAAAAAAATGATTGTTCCTCCATAATAGTGAGAATCTTGTCCACATGCTTCATATGTTCCTCCCACGTCTTCCTGTAAATCAGAAGATTGTCAAATAACACTTGTTGGAACAGGGTCAGACCCAGGTTTCAACGCTTCAACAACGCACCAAAAAATCCCTAACTACCGACGCTTTAGGCAACACCTGCGAAACAGGTGAAGTCTCACCCAAGGTAGAAGAAGTGGGGGTTACAAGACTCAAGTGTCTGTAACCAAGCTGGGACACAAATATGTGATTATAACACTTCGCATAGTACTTAGGAACAACATACATTAATTCATTAGCTTTATTCACATCGCAGATCAAACCCTAAGTACATATCGACATAGTAACAATGGAAACATACACTTCGCACTTAGCAACATAAATTAGATTTAACATATTCAACATAAAAAAAGCACTAAGAATTCATAGATCTATCTATCATTCATAATAATCAATGTACTAAGAAAATCTATAGCATAAATATCATAGCACAAATAAAAACATCAACACATGATATACGTGGTTCACACCAGTGTGAGGCTACATCCACCAACGACTTCTTCTTCTTTATTAGTCTTCAATATCTTACATTCATCTTCTCATGTGCAGTAAGCCACAGATTCAAGCTTCACAATGGACGGGTGATCTACACACTGTGCACTAGATCCACCTTCCCAAAATCAGGTCAAGGTAGAGAGCCAACTGCTCTACTAAGCACACATCCTTACATACACGGTATGTTTCACAAAGCAACTCAGAACTACTTGCCTCTTGCACTTATCCTACCACATGTCTACTTCACTTACTACATTCTTACTTATTTACACATTTACAAAAAGAACTAATCATGGGTAAACCCATGGGCTGACATCAAATAACCCATTACAAAAACCCTAAGAATCCCATGTTGGGTCCACAAATCCCACAAAATAAGTGAGATCCCGTGATCTCAGCTCCGCCCAGGCGCTCCATCTTCAACCAGCCTGTCGAAGCCCAAAAGTGGTCAAACCCAACCAATGTTTCCTCAAAACTTGGTTGAGGGACAACATGCCTCCAACACTCACCTGTGACTCATCCTGAGTCACTCAGATCTAGGAACTATTTCTTCAAAGGCATCGAGCTTAGCTCGAGCTGCCTCAACTTGTCGCTTCACCTGAGCTTCCTCCTTAGCAAATTCCTGGATCAATTGCTCTCTAAGAGGCCCTTCCAGGCACTGTTCTACTGTCGCAACCACTTGGTCCAGTTGCGAACCTTGTCCTTCAATCTCTTCAAACATCATGCAGGCTTCCTCCTGCACCGGTTGTAGCCTCTGTGTGATCTACATGACTCTGCCATGGATGATAGTAATCTACTACTGGGCCATGCGCTGTTCTTGTGATATCTTTATTCTCTTGACCGCAGTGAGTGATTTCATCTGCACTTGAACTATCAGTGCCTACAATTGCACCTCATGTAGTTGTGCTTCCAACTTTCTAAGCTTTGGGTTTTCTGTTAGACGTTCGTAGGTCTGCGCACTTCTGTTGCTTAGCTACTTGCATTCTGAGGTGAGGACTCTGATCCTTTACACTGTGCTCTTATCAGCTTCCTCCCTCTGATCACGCACTTCTTGCGAAGTGTTGGGTACTGCTTGAAGCTTCAACTCTGTTACCCTTACTTGAAGTTGTTGGATGGCCTTAGCGAGCTTTGTCACTTGAACCTCAACTGCTTCATGTTCCTCATGTGTCGAGCCTAACACAGAGCGAAGTGATTTTCTCACCACTTCCTTGATTGTAGTCTGCTTTGCGAGCAGTTGGTCCTTTAACTTTTGTATCTTTTCTTTGTCTCCCTCGAGCATCGCTCAGAACTCATCTCTCTCATTCTCATACGCAGTTACACAGTATCGCGCAACTCGTAGTTGCTCCAAGATCTCTTATTTTTCTTTCTTCAAGGATTTTGTAGCCTTCTCTTTCTCCTCTTGGACTTGCTGAAGCCGAGCCTCTGTTGCATTTTCCAATATTTGAATTTGGGCTGGTTCATCCCCCAACTCTACAGTATCCGACGATGAGCGCGCAATAGGGAATGCACGGCTAACTTGAATAGCTCGTTGTATCTCCTTCAAATCCTTTTCAACTATTTCATACATCTCTTCTTTCTTCATGCTATATCTCTATAATAGGTCATCAGATGCATCCTCCATTACTCCACGGACTAGACTAATGTCATCCTCCATGAGCGTAGCCTCTAGATAGGGCTTACTTGTGTGGGTCTTCTTTCTTACCGAGGGTTTCTGCGGAGAACCCTTCCTCTTATTTTGTGCTTCTATCTTGGTAGGGGGGTCCTTTGGTGGTGTAACTTCGCCTTCTCCTTGATTTTCTCCTTCTTCCCCTTCTAATTCTTGATTTATTGTGTTTCCTCCTCCTCTTGCGGGTGAGCCAGGTCTACTTTCTTTCGAGGTGTTTTCCTCCTCATCAGTCTCTATGTCTTGGACTTCCTCCTTTTCTTCTTCTTCTTTGCGCTATTCTGTCTGTCATGCAACAGAACCATTTGTTGGCACAGGGGTAGACCCAGGGTTCAACACTTCAACAACGCACCAACAAAACCCTAACTATCGATCCTTTCAACAACATCTGCGAAGCAAGCGAATTATCACCTGAGGTAGAAGCAGTGGGGGTTACAAGACTCAGGTGTCTGTAACCAAGTTGGGACACAGATCTGTGATTATAACACTTCACAGAGGACTTAGGAACAACATAGATTAATTCATTATCTTTATTCACATCACAGATCAAACCCTAAGTACAGATCGACGTAGTAACAATGGAAACATACACTTCGAACTTATAAACATAAATTAGATCTAACATATTAAACATAAACAAAGCACTAAAAATTCATAGATCTATCTATCATTCATAATAATCAATGCACTAAGTAGATCTACAACATAAATATCATAGAAAAAAGCAAACCATCAACACATGATATACGTGGTTCACCCCAGTGTGGGGCTACGTCCACCAGTGACTTCTTCTTCTTTATTACTCTTCAATCTCTTACATTCATCTGTTACTGTGCACTAAGCCACAGAGCCAAGCTTCGCAACAGACAAGTGATCTGTGCACTAGATCCACCTTCCCAAAATCAGGTCAAGGCATAGAGCCAACTCCTCTACTAAGCACACAACCTTACATACATGGCCTGTTGCACAAAGCAACTCAGAACTACTTGCCTCTTGCACTTATCTTATCACATGTCTACTTCGCTTACTACATTCTTACTTATTTATACATTTACAAAAAGGCCTAATCATGGGTAAACCCATGGGATGACATCCCATAACCTGTTACAAAACCCCTAAGAATCCCATGTTGGGTCCACAAAGCCCACAAAACAAGTGATATCTTGCGATCTCAGCTCCGCCTGGGCGCTCCATCTTCGACCAGCCTGTTGAATTCCAAAAGTGGTCAAACCCGACCAATATTTCCTCAAAACTTGGTCGAGGGCCAACAACACTAGTAAGAATTTCCTCAAATTTTTGTTGAAGATATGGTTCATACATGACTGGAGGGTAGTTGGTGTGTTACTCAACATGAAGGGCATAATCAAAAACTCATAGTGCCCATAGTGACACCTGAATATTGTTTTGTGAATATCCTCCTCTCTGACCTGAATTTGTTGGTATCCTGACTACAGATCAACCTTTGAGAAGTACACTGCCCCATGTAGTTCATCTAGTAACTCATTGATCCTGGTTATTGGGTATCCATTTTTTATGGTATTCTTGTTGAATGCTCTATAGTATATGCACATCCGCATAGTTCCATCCTTCTTCTTCACCAATACAACTAAATAAGTGAAGGGACTAGATCTAGGAGTGATATGTCCCATCTCCAACAACTCCTTTATGGCCTTCTCGATCTCTTCCTTGAATTTATTCAAGTTCTTATAGGGTGTGGTAATCATTGGTTTTTCCCCTTCTTCTAGCTTGATGACATTCTCAAACCCTCTTTCGAGTGGATTCCCTATGGGTAGTGGCCCGAAAACCTTATCGTGTTTCCCAAGCAACTCATGTATGTCCACATGATAGTTATGGTGATCCTGGGATGGATTTTGCTATGTGATAAAACATTTTGCTGCACATGGCACATCACCATGCCTAAATATGTCCTCCATGCATTTGTTGGAAATGATCCTGGGTGCTCCCGATGACATACCTCTCAGAATCACCTACTGACCTCCCCCGTCTATGAACTCCATCCCCATAATCTGATAATTCATTTTTAAATATCCAAGGGAATATAACCATTCTACTCCAAACACCACATAAAAGTCATGGATCAATGTATACTTTCCCAGTGTGACTTTCAATCCCCTGATCCTCTAAGTACAAGTCATGTTGTATGCATTTTCAATAACCACATTAAATCCCTCAAATTATTCGGTAGGGATTTGTCTTCTCGTGACAAGTGTTGCATCAATGAAGTTGTGGGTGGCCCTACCATCGATAAATGTTGTGACTCTTTGGCCCTATAAGATACCTTTGATACTGAATGTATTGTATCTAGGGACCCCTGAGAGTGTGGAAATGGTCACCCTTTTGGTACCCTCCTGCAATGGTTCCTGCTTTGTCATCTCCATATGTGGTGTATTGACACTACTTTGTCCACTATATTGTATGTGATTTGTCTCTTCCTCATCATATTCCTCTTCATCAGAAAGTACTTCTATGTAATGTTCCTTCCCCTTTCCCATACACCGGTGACCCAACTCCTAAGGTTCTTTGCAACTATATAAAATATTCTTCCTCCTCAGTTCTCTCTGAGTCTCCTCCTCCATCCTGTCCTTCCTCATCCATGTCTTCTAGAGAAGCTTCATTGCTTAACCATTTTGTGGAATACAGGGTTTTATTGGTTCCTTATTCGTTGGTGTATATTCCATATCCCGAGTCTTCATGATGGCATCCTGTAATGTGGAATGCCTAAAGGCCTTGACCCAACCTCTCAAGGGTTCATCTATACCCTCCATGAATAGCATCACCAACCTCTGCTCAGAAATATCGGTCACCATCACTTCCATCCTTTGGAATTCTATGATGTATGCCTCTAGTGTACCTGTTTTCTTAAGTTGTGCCAATTCCCTAAAGTGGATCTCAGAGTCCTTCCTATCAAACTTGTCCATAAGCCTATGAGTGAAATCTTCATATGATGTGATGTTGGCATGCACCAATGTTATTATCCCATGGTACCACCACTCATGAGCCTCTCCATATAAGTGTAGGGTAGAAAACTTAATTTCATCTGCCTCTGTCATTGAGTTAAGATGAAAATAAGTGTCCAACTTATGTACCCATTCTCAGGCTATGCACTAATCAGATTCGTCAAAGGAGGTGACCGTCATCTTCCCTATCATGTGCATAAGATCACAGTTTTGATGGTACAATGGTCCCCTAGGTCTGTTCTTTATCTTGAGGTTGCAGTAGTCATTGTAAGACATTTATGCTCGAATCTCTTCTACTAGTGAGTGGTACTCTTTGTGGTAGTTAGAGACCTCCCCAACCAGCTCTAGTTGGATATGTTCTCTTGTAGTTTGTTCCAAAAGGAATGGGGGAAACAATGGTCTAGGAGTCCTCCTATTTCCTTCCTATAGGACACTTTGTGCCGGAATATGGGTATTTCTACCTTATGCATGAGTTCTTCCCTGACTGCCATTTTGTCCCATTTTCCTTTGTTGTCCTACCAGTTGTACAAGTACCTCAAGTTTTTGTTACTAGGTTCTAATCATCTCATATTGTCTCTAAGCGACTGATGATTGGGTCTAGATGACCTCCTCCTGACCCTTGTTCAACTAATTTAATAGTCTGAGCATGGGGTCTCTTGTGACATCCTGGTTATCATCCATGTTTCGCTTTGGTTCTAACTTTATTTGGTTTTCTTCTACTTTTCTTTCAAGTGAATTTCGAACAAGTCCTCCATGCCCTTTCTTCCTAGGCATCAATACAATCACAGGATGACAGAATCACCAGCTTTGATACCACTATAATGTCCCCAACTAGGTTGGGTGGGAATATTATGTTTTCTTTCCGAAAATTGTTATTTATTCTTATGTGAATGTGCCAAAAAACTTGTATTAATGGTGTTGTTAACTTCTTACAAACAATTTTATCAAATAGGAATATTGTAAAATATATTGCATGCATCCATTACACAAAAAATAGAGCATATAACTATGAGATCTTATTATGGATGGAAACTCCCAAAATCTCATCAATACAACAATATCTAATGGTTGTAATAATAGCTGAAGAATATTCCTAAGAACAAAAATCTAATGGTTGTCAGGCAACTGCAAAATCTACTACATAAACAATATAAAAAAAAATGGAATGATGCAAATACATGATGTCCACTGATCCAAGATTATCCAAGCTCTACATTGCTTTTCTTTAGTAATGTCTACTCTGCAAGCAATCCTCCAATCTCTCCTAAAACCCTCACAATCTCGGTTTGACGAACTGTTGCAACCCTTGATTCACATACGTCCTCACGAGATGACTGTTGGATGTCTAGCGAGGCCTTGTGGGACAACCCATGCTCAACCCGTAGGCGTGTCTCCTTTTACAGTTGTGTGAAACCCTCCTAGTACCTGCAGATCTAACGATCGACCTCCTTCGGAAAAATGCCACAAATCCCCTGTATAAGTAGATATGCCTCCAAATCTTTCCAAGATGAAACAAAACACTGTAATGAACTCAAATGAGGACTCCAGATGAATCCTCCTCTTTCTCTAGCTAGGGTGGATATTGCACCACTGAAACAAAATTGAAGTGGAAGGGTTTTTCCAAACTCTAATGCAACTTGGCTCAAAGAACACATCAACAAGAGATCAAATCATAATTCCAAAGAGAAGGGTTACCCCTCTATTTATCCTTCCTCCGAGCCTTATAGATCTTTCCCATTTTTTACCAAATCAAACGCTCACTTTATTTTCCTTCCAATTTCATTTAAATATAATTATTTATTGTATTTAATGTCAGTTTAGGATTTATCATTCTAGTGACACCAAATAAACCTCCTTAACTCCCTTTCTTTGGTTGACTATAGCCTACGAGAGTCATATAGGCTATTGAGTCATCCTCCATCATGATTAATTGGAAGGGGACATTACAAATATATATACAACACTCTTATAACAAAGCAATCCACTCTTCTATTGGTAAGTCACCTTTTGAAAAACATTTAGGATATTTTCCACCTTCACCCTTGGCTGTTGTGTATGGACAACAAGGAGGAGTGAGGGAGGACCTCATAGGGGATGCATTAAAAGTAATTTTTTTTTTTGATAAGATCAGACAGATCCATTTGTAAGTGCATGAGACACTAAAGAAGTCACAGGAAAAGTATAAGGCTAGATATGACCAACCAGAACAAAGAGATCATTTAGAGCAGTAGACAAAGTATAGTTACAACTGAATAAGGAAATACTACAAGGTCCTGGTAAGAAGATCAAGGTTTGGCAGTATGGTCCTTTTGAGGTATTGGAATAGGTGGGAGATAATGCCTACAAACTCAATCTCTCCCCATACATGTGCATTTACTTAGTAGTGAATGTGGATAATCTCAAACTCTATGAGCCCTTCATGTTGGATTAGAAGGAGGAGTGAGTCCTATATTCCATAGAGGATTTAGCACCAGATTCTTAGGCAGAGTTGGCAGAGGACACATTTTTGCAGAAGTGATCGAGAGCTACAAGACAGGGGTATCATGACCTTTGGCAGGTTGGGTTGGAAGGACAACTTCCAGGCAAAGCAAAGTGGTACTCTAGGGAGAAAGTAGAGGAAAAATTTCCTCACCTCATTCAGTAAATATTTTGAAGACCAAAATCCTCCCTAAATGGGGATGTATGATCCATATTGGATCATTAAATTATTTTTCATCTATCTCGATTCTTTCAGAGTGAAAAAATTTGAAGGAATCAACTTGCAAGGTCAATTTAGTGGCAAGTCCCAGTTTGGAAACTTAGGGTCCGGAACCTTTCAGAGCCATTTTGAGGTATCAAATGGAATTTTTGGGGGTTAATAATTTCCGATCATAGTTGGAACCTGTGACTCTATTCTACACATCGAGACCTTTCAACGATGCAAAAATCACATTAATTAGAGCTCGTATACAAAATTTATGCATCCCACAAGTTGACCTACCATGTTGACCACCATGGTATGAGATGATGCCATGTCAAGCCCCATTACTCATGCATATGGACTAGCCACTATGTAATTTCAAGAATATTCTAGAAGATCCAAAACCCTATCACATTTGAGGGTTGAGGAAGTAAAAAACCTACCCCTAGATGGCTATTGGGTTATGTTAAATACTGGGACACTAGGAGGAGAAGGGGTTCCATTCTATATTATTTTATTTTGTTCCATAGCAGAGCAGAACAATTGGGAGTGGGAAATTAGAGAGCATGACAGAGGTGGTTAATTTTGTAGCAGCCTAACAGGCCACGGGTCTTAGGTAACATCATAGAGAGTGCCTTCTCCTTTGTACTTTCATTGTTAGCATACCAGAGCTAAGAGAGTAGAGCAACCTCACCTATCAACAATGCGCGTGCATGCCATGATCAATACAGAACTCAGTTTTTTCACTCTTGTTCATTTCTGTCATATCTCAGTTCACTCCAATGCATGCATCAGTCCAATTTCATTGCTAGTAGCGGTTTTCAATTGTTTAGTTCAAGACTCTTTTAGTTTAAGGCATAATAAGTGGTCTTCTATGTGTGATAAGAACCACTCCTTTTTTTAAGTCAAGTTCGGAGTATTCATTAATATATTCCAACAACGTGTTTTAGTTAAGTTAATAAGTTGTTTTACAGCCTAGGTGTAGAGCTAAGCCTCAGTTCCACATTGGTCGAGGGCCTCTGCATTTTTTATAAATATGCAGTTTCTGTATGTTTTGAGGGTTGAGTTGTTTTTTGGGAAAGGAGATGAATACAACAACTGGTTGGACCCATTTTCCACATGGACTAAAGCTCTCTACCTGGTGAAGATACTATTGATGATAATGTGTTTGTTTCCAAATTTTTATGTGTTTCTTATCTTGAATATAGTTTTGATTTGTGCAAAGTACATTTATTTTTCTTCAGCTACTGTATAACTTGTCTTTATTAATATGCAACCTGTGATAACAACTATGCTTTGATGAAGGTTTATTTTTATTGCAACCTGCGGGAGTTATTGTGTTTTTGATACATGTTTAATGTCTTGAAATGATATTTTAAATACTAAACTTCTTGCAGTAGATTATTCATTGAATGGTTTGTTGCTTCCCTTTGTTTTTGGTTTTTTACCTCTATCATTTCACTTGTCTATCATTAGTGTGCCACCAGCCAAGGAGGACTCTCATCCATATCATTTTTCCAACCCAACCATGCTCTTGTCTTGGTAAAACCAACCCTCTAACCGACCAACAAAATTAAAAACCAACCATTCTAAACTTGAGGTGGCCTAGCTCTACCCTTTAGTAGTCAGGTGCGGACTTTAGGACCAACACTTCCACTTCTTTAAAATTGACATGGACACTATTTTGTTTTTCCTTGACCCATTCCTTTGTTAATTTTTTTATCCCTTTTAGAGATTCAGAGAAGTGTAAAATTCTTGGCCCTTCTTCTCTTTGGTTTATGTGATCCCAGTCACAACACACCATCTCCACATATTATTCATCCTGAAGCTAAGTATGGTTGAATTTGAAAGGTGTCGGGGGATTTGGATTGTCTCTTTCCATTTGTAGGAAGATGGGTGAATGATTGGAAACTCCCCTTGAACAAATCGAGGATCTTATATTTGTGACTTCTGCTAGTACTGCATTTGATACAAAATACTTTTCTGTTCTTTGGAGATCCCCCATCCCCTAGATACTTGTTTTTCTAGGTTGGGGTCACTTTTGTAGGTTCAACATGGCATAGGTTTCCTTCTTCAAATTTTTGTATTAAAAAGTCGCCAGTGGATCTCTCCTTCCTTTTGTGACCCACATCACTCCTCTTCTCATTATAAAATTTAGATCACCCCTAACTATAACATTCCATATTCTATAGATCCTACCCAAAAACAAAGTTCCCAAAACTCCTTTCAGTTTGTGTATGGTCCATACATATTAATAATTGTAAAAGTCTTGTTTAAATTGAGTGTTTGAATTTGAATCCACCTTGATACATGATTGGATCAATTTTGAGCTAATCACCCTCGACATTTTGTTCCATCCAATAATAAAACCTTGCAATCTACCTTCAGAGTCTAAAGCCACAAATTCCCATCCCTTTAAATCCCCTTCATGGAACCAATGGTTCCACTACTTTCTATGATCATTTCTTGCAAACAAAGAACACCAACATTGTGAGTGTTAACTAGTCTATAAGTGATATTTGTTTTGTGGGTTTCCCTTAAACCACAAATGTTCATAGAGAGTAGCATCAATTTTTAACCTTTTCCAAGGACTTTCCTTCTCTTAGGGTCTTAGGAATGATACTTTTCTAGATCAAATATAATTTTCTACCTTGACTTGAGCTTGTGACATTGTCTCCACCATCCATTTGACTTCTTCTCATTACTTTAGAGTCTTGTACATCATCCACGTTAGTTTATTTAGAGAATAGATGATATTGGGACACTAGTGTCTTTTCCAAAGGGTTGTTTAGGATTTTCTTCTCTCTATTTATGTAATCAATTAAAATTACAACTCCCCCACATACCTTATTTACAATCAAGGTTGTTGTCTGCTTGACAACTTCCTAGATCTTCCTCGCTTATTCGTGCTTGCACGCTTCTCCTAATTCTATGGGATTTTGGTCAATTCCAGTTTCATCTATGACCAATATAGCATTATGTATGAAATTGTTAGGGGTGTATTTAACCCCATGTTCCTTGAATACAATATCATGGTTTTAAACCCCCCTAGTATTCCCATACCATTTTGTAAATAACAATATTCTCCACTTCCTCTAGGAAACATGCCTAACTTAGAAAATCCTTCTGCATGAGCAGAGGCCTTGACTTGATGCACTAGTTTCTCAATAGGGCCACTTCCATTTTAATTTTGAGTATATTGGGAATTTGTCTCTCCTCACTCCAAAAATATTTCCCTTTGGATGGTTCCCTATATATTGGAGGGTGATTGTGCCTTGACTTGAACCTTTTTTAGTTCTATGAATGACCCCATCTTCTTGAATAGAGGGGAATCAAATTTGATGCACTTGTATTCATGAAGCCAATGGAAAATAAAGGGGACACTTTGATAGTATAACATATGAGTAATACTCCAATTTCCATATGATATCTCAATGGATTCTAGTAGGACTTTCCTAAGGTCTAATTCAACACACATTTTGGCTATTTCGATCTGAACTATAGAAGTGATTTTGGCATAGAGTTATAAGCTTATCCAATATATTCCCTATGTTTTCTAGGATTTGTTTCTTCCATAACTCCACTGGGAAACCTATGAGATTTACTTAGAGTTCCTAGGTGATCACCATCACCTTGTTTGGGTTGAAACATCACTCAAGGTTCTAATGAAAAATGGGTATCATTCCATAACCAAACCTTCATACTATTTGATCTCCATCCTTCTCCCCTCAAAGACAGAAAGTGATCCATCCTTTTGCAAGGATATAAAATGGTAGATCATAACCCAATATCCTACTCCAGCTTGATACCACCTAGTGCCTTAGGGAAGCCTCTGATATGAATCTTTTGAGGAATTTCCCAACTAGGGACAACTTTTGGAAATTTCCAATTTTTTCCATCAACTCTCCTTCCCCCACTGCTAGCCTATGCCTTTCCACTGATTGTTTAACCACCTTTTATTTCCTTTCCTTTGAGTTTTTCACCCCTAAGGGCTTCACCACTTCCTTATTTATATTTCATAGATGAACATACTTGTGTAAAATTGGTTTGGCCGAAAGCATATTTATAAGATTTGGAACCAACTAAAATGAAACAATGCGTCCCTTCATTTTTTCCTGGCTGACATATTTCTCTCACCAGCCTTTCGGCTGAAAAAACTATTGTTCATCCGAAAAGTGAGGAATCCATTTATTTTCCATGGATTCCATTAAAAAAATATATTTCGGCCGAACAAAATATGTTTCGGTCGAAAACCTGCAAATGGAACTATTTGCAGGAACCTGAAAATTCCCTCTAGCTTACTTGAACTTTGGAGGTTGCAGATTATTGCAAATACTCCAAATTTAGTTTCAGAATTGATACCAACATTTGCAAAATTTAATCTACTTTCAATGGATATAATTTGTTTTCATTTTCATTGTTTTTATCTAATTTTATTTAATTTTATAAAAAAATCACTGCACAATATTTTCAAGTGACATCATGATTCAGTGAAATGGAATATCCATATCTCTAAAAATACAAAGTGGAAAATTATGAAAAATTCATATTCAAGATCCTTAAATTGTTCTCTTCAAAAGGGTATTTTTATATTTTACTTTCAAGTAAAAGTTAAGATAGATACAAGGTGGGGGAAAACATGTGTTTAAAATTTGAAACTTTTTCATCTTGGTCAACTTAAAAAAATTATAGAAATTATAATGTTCATTCATTAGATTCAAAAATATAGTCATAAGAAAATAGAGTCTTTGTAGATTGAAAATAGAGTCTTTGTAGATTGTTGCAGTATATTTCGTTTATAAAAAAAAAAGTTTAGTTTGAAACAAAAAATTGATATCAAATCTCAATAAAAATAATTTGAAAAATAGTCAGTAGAAAGCTAACAAAATTCTTCACATGTTTTGTTTTTACTGTAAAGTAAAATTCTAAATAAAAAAATAAGTTTGTTTACCAGAAGTTGAAGAACTTGTAAAAATATAGTTTTTTTTCTCCTAAAACAAGCAAAATGGACACCCATCTTCATGATTTTACCCACTTGTTGCTAATGATCTTTGGTGATAATCCTCTCAATGCTTTTTCTACAGAAACAATAGGGAGAGCATTTGTAACACACCCAACCCATTAAATACACTTTATAGGGATGGGGCATCAAATTTTTGCTTTTCCTTAGTTCATTTTCGATCCCTTACTAAGAAAAACCCTCTTATTTTTCTCCCCCAAAGTTTACATCTCCCACTACATGCTTAAACCATCTAGCGGGGTCCTCCTCGTGACCTCGGGCTGAAAACCAGGATCTAAGAGTCTGCTTAGAGAAGGTTTTTGACACTTCAGAACTCCTAGATTTTGATAGTTCCAAAGGTGTTGTCGAATTCTTGGATCGTCGAACAACGGAGGGAATCAACAGTCCAAGTCCTCCGTCGAGATCCTATGGTTAAAATGGGGGGCTTAGAGATTTATCCACCTAGCCTTGGCCTGTCAGCGATCGATGATCAATGTTTTTCATTTAACGTCCCACATTTCAGTGTTTTGGTAGTCGATGGTCGTCCTTGAACCTTCGGCATTTCGACGATCGTCGATCGTCATTGGTCCTTTGACGTTCGATGATAGAAAATCATCCTTGAACCTTCCTTTATCAAACTACACTCAAATATTCTGAACTCCCAAAGTTATCCATACTTCCAAAGTTTTGGACACATCACCAACCACGTTGGACAGGTGGGCATGAACCAGAAGCTGACACTCGATGAGGTTCAAAGGCTGACATGTGTCCTCATTAGGGGGTGACATGTGTCATGCTCTAATAGGCATAAGGTGTATGTGATTTGGCCAAATCTGGGTGACATGTGGAACTCGTAATGTGGTTCCATGTCACATCGAATGATGTTATTATTCCATGTTAGCTTGGAATGATAATTGTCCAACCCTTCGATCTCATGGTCAATAGGAGTCCATGTGGATCCATAAATCTACGACTCTCGTTGATTTGCAGTTCTAGACTTCAGAGTTTGCCAACTCCTCACGTCGCAAATTCCCTGAAGAGATAAGTCTCTAGACTCTCTAATATGGTGCCAAGTGTCCTCATCTTACCAACGGTTAAGATTCATTTCGGCGTTCACGACTTCAGAGGTTTTCACACTATGTAGGTTCATGGACAGGTTCCTCCAAAGTACTAAGTCTCCAGACTATTGGATTACTTGCCACGTGCCCTCTCATTCGATGACTCCAATTAGATGGAGAACCTTAAACAGGGGATAAGTAGGGGCCACATGTCTCTCCATGATGCATTCTTGGTCAGTTAGGTGATCGAGGGTGGGATTCTTAGATAGACGCCTGAGAGGGATCTCGAAGGATCCGAGAATCGACAGGCCTTGTCACTTCAGAAGTTTTTCATTTGGGAGTTTGGCATGTATCTTCTGACTTTCTCTCCCGACCATGCTGGATCGATCGCCATGTGTACCTAGCATCCACAACCAGGATTTACTCTGACTTGCAAAGCTCTGGGGAAACTTGCAGTCCCTATACCGCTGAATACCTAAACTTACAGAT